>JAPJBO010002233.1:0-18944 GCA_030068145.1 Diplonema papillatum | reverse complement strand
GCAACCAGCCCAGCTCTACCGATTCCCCCAAGCTAAAAAAAGCCCCACACCCTCCACTCACCCACAACCCCAGGGTACACAGAACGACGCAGGTGTCATCCACACCTAGTGATGCGAAGCCAGGGATACCAGAGCCCCGGGCAACAACAAACCCGAAACCCTACCGAACAAATGGATGTTGCAACCACACGATGGCCCCTTGCCGTGTGACCACAAAAGAAAACCGCAGGACCGCATTTGGACCTGTCAGCTTGACACGTTGGTAGACCCAAATTAAAAACCCCCTTACCGTCACGAAACCCCCTATTAAAGTGCCTAAGAAGCATAGTTTACCACGGCAGAGTGTGTCGTCAACCACCACCGAGTCCGAAAACATGAAGGCTAACTACTTTGATGACGAACTTGGTGGAACGAACGAGAAGACGATCGTCGGAATTCCGATTCGGACAGATGACGAATGTCTTATTTTCCGACAAAGCCACTCCCGAGAAGGGCCTGAACTTGTTGGACGTTTTCCAACAAAACGGACGGAAGGAAAGGAAGAGAACCGCTGCAAGAAACGTCTTTCCAGACCCCAAGCAGCCCCAAACAAAGGTACCCGGCTGCCGAACAGCACCCAGGTCACACGAACCGACGAATTTTTTTTTTTTCACTCTTCTAAAAAGAGCGCGAACAAAAGAGCCCAAAAAAAGAAGACATCAGAGCATTACAAAAAAGCCGCCACAAAAAATCGGAACACCAACGACCACATGACTCTGAAGCTAAAAAACAAAAAAACAACAATGAAAACAAAAATGAAGATAAAACCAAAAACAAAAACCGCGCCCACAAAAAAGAGAAACACAAAAAAGATCGGCAAAAAACAAAACGGCCCAAATCTGACACCCGCTTCCTTGCCGCCTTTACCCACACACGGAACCATCCGTACAACGACGACGACCATTCGGAACGAAGACGGAACGCAATCCAGTTGTTCTGGAAGCGGTACGGCAAGAAGGTAACGGACGGCCGGACGAAATGCGGGGTTGACGCGAAGAACATCGACGACAACGGAACAGGAGTGATTTACGCGCTTCTGAACGAAGGAGGCACGGTCCTCTACGTTGGACAGACGTCGAAGACCGCCGAAATGCGGAACACCAAGCACTGGGAGAACCGAAACTCCAAGAGCAACCGTGTTTCGCAACAACTTCGCAAACGAGGCCGCAAGCTTTACGCTTGCCCTGTCCAGAACGTCCCGGAGCGGCTCTACACGCAACCAGCAGACTTCCCGCGGGTAGCGCTTCCGATCGAGGACTTCTGGATAAAGTGGCTGAACCCACCCTTGAACATGACGAATAGGCGTCAGGGGGAGAAGGTTGGCCGCAAACCACAAAAAAAGAAGAAACGGCAACGCCCGCCACAACGCCTTCGCAAACGACGCAACGATGGCAACGTCTGGCACCGCATGCCAGATGGGGAGCTCCGGATCGATACCTCACCAGGCTTCTGTTCGGGACTACGGAAGCAACTGGACCACCTCATCCAGCTTCCCCTTGACCAACTGGGCGCATACGACGTGTCCGCCTGGCACCCCAACCGTGCCTTACGCCTTCGCACCTGGATGAGAACCTTCGTTCAAGGCGAGAGCGTAACAGAAAAGGTGAGGACACTCGAACGACTCCTCGGCCAGCGCATACGGAACCGGACCGACAAAAAGGCAGCACCTCCCCGCCGTTTTTGGGTCAGTTACTTCAAACTGACCCACCAACACCCTGCACAAGACCGCACAGCAATCGCCGGCGTCCTTTCCCGAACGCGGGTTCGTGATGCATGTCCCAACCCAGCCGTCCTCGACAACCTCATGGTGAGCAACCATCTCAAGCCACCCCTGGCAACTCTCGTCTGCAACGTCACGGAAGTCAGCTACGAGACAAGTCAACCAGTGAGAACAGAGTCGGTCTGCCCTTGCCAGCAACACAACGTGTCCAGTAACTATGACGGACACACTTTGGGACTCGCAACGGACCTGAAGACAGACGAAGCACTTCTGTCCCTTTTCCGCAAGGGACGAAAGTATCGGGTCGCAAGCAGCCCGATGTCGCTCTACGACTCGATGCGACATGACGTCGAAGAGTTCGTAGACTTGAACTTCGGGAAGTGTAGCGAGAACGAGAAATCACACTTCGCTGCAACGTTGACTCAGGAGTTCGACGCCGTCCTTGGAACACTCAACGCGCACACCGACGAACCCCACCTCCGAGACGCCCTACGAGCGCTGAAAAAGCTCCAGGAACATCTTGTCATTCTCCCTGTAGACAAAACCTCTCACGACTTCGGCTTCATCTGCAAAGAGAAGTACAAGGAACTTGTGCGCAATGAGCTACAGCAGAGCTCAACCTATCAACAGCTTGACAGCTCCGTTGAAAGCATCCTCCTTCTTTCGATGAATCGGTCAAGAATTCGAGAAAACGGCAGAACCCCTTCAATGACTCGCAAATTTGCATCTTAGCTTTGACCGTTTCCACGCAGGCCCCCAAGCTGAGCTTTTCCCATCAACCAAACAAACAGTCATTGTTGACCAACCAATTGAGGAAACATAATCAAAGACTGCCTGCGTCGGCCGCGCGTTCAGCACGTTTCCGAGGGACACCACGAGGAGGTGCAGGTCAGATTCTTGTCCCCCATGTAAGGAAACACGAGATATGAGACCTTCTCGCTTTCAAAAAGGGGGCATGTACTTCCGAAGTTCTGACCATCGAAATAACACTGTTCGCATGAGCTTCGAATTCCTGTGGGGGTTTCTTTGGATGCATCGGTCCGAAATGCAAGAAAACGGGTACCCATAGCTCTCTCACAACCTCTTCAATGACTCGCAAATTCGCATACCCTGATTGTTTCCACACGAGACCCGCAGAACCACTCATCGGGAACCCCTGGGCCTCTGGAGGCCAGTCTTCTTCACTTCCTGGTCTTTAAGGGCAATCTTGTTCAAGGAACGTCAAAAACGGCAATATGCGACCTTCTCCTGATGTCGAATTCGGGGGGGCTTGTTCCCCGAAGTTCCGACCCTCGAAAGAACGTCGTTTGTCTCAGCTTTGAATTCCTGTGAGGCCTTCTTTGGATGGATCAGTCAAAGATCCAAGAAAATGAGTACCCATAGGTCTGTCAGAACCTCTTGAATGACTCGCAAACTCGCATGCTTTGACGGTTTCCGGAAGACGAACTTTTCCAATCAACCAAACACACGGTCATTGTTGACCAACCAATTCGGGAAACAATATCAAAGACTGCCTGCGTCGGCCGCGCGTTGAGCACGTTTCCGAGGGACACCACGAGGAGGTGCAGGTCCCTCATGTAAAGAAACGCATGCTAAGAGACCTTCTCCCTTTCAAAAGGGGGGGGCTTGTACTTGCGAAGTTCCGACCGGCGAAGAACACTGTTTGTATGAGCCCCGGAGTTGCTCACGTCACCGTTGCTCTCGTCACGAAGATTGGTGAGGACACAGGTAATGCAAAGTTCGGAATCTACGCGGTCCTACCACCCTACTAGGCCCCTCGGTTCCCGTAGTAACAGGAGAGTTTGTGGTAATTGGTGGCTGATGGTCGTTGTTGTCCAGGTATTCCTGCGCCGTTGCGTCAAGCACAAAGCACAACCGGGCTTGCACTCTGGAGGCATTGGAAACTAGTGGTTCCTGTCTGTCAGAGGTGTGCGGTGCATTCAGCGCTGCAGTGAACCTACACTTTCAGTGCCGCCATACTTATTCATGGGTGCTGATTTTGACTCGACAGGACGCTGGTGCAGTCGGTTTAGCTTGAATGCAGCGGTCACCTGCCATAACCTGAAGGAGTGGTGCAAAATAAAAAATCGGACCCCCCTTGAGTTCTTCCGGGTTTGTGCCGGGTTGTAAGTTTCTAGCATCATCCTTGCGCAACATGTGTGTGTTGGGGGTGCAAAGTCGGCACTGGTGATGCACAGCGTGACACAACTTTGTTGTTATTTTGTTGTTTCTAGTGGTGTACATTTACTTTGCACACAAACAGAGCGTTATGAAGCAGCCGTTAGCAGTAACAATTGCCGACGTGAAGCCAATCCTACTTAGAGCACTGAAGTCTTCTCAGGAATATAAGTTTGACGGAAGCACGTCTTTCAAGGAATACCAAGGGGCTGCTACCGTACGTGCATTGCTTGACGAGGAGATAAAAGCTTGTGTAGCATCGAAAAGAGACAAGCAGAGCAGGAGTGTTGTGGCAGTTGTATCAGGCATGGGTGATGGCAAGTCGCGCTTGTTAGATGAAATGAAGTCCATCGCGCTAGGCAACGAAACCTGTTACACTCTTTACTGCAACTTCGAGAACGGCATGGCGGTCGGTACATTGCGAGCTAGTAACGATCGAAATGAACAGGTGCACAAAGAGATACTGGATCGCATCATGTTCATTCTGATGGATAAAGTGACTGACGGGCCTTGTCCTAGGGATGCATGTGATGATTTGAAGACCTATGCTAACAAGTACCACTGGACTTTCACTCTCAACACCGTCATTGCTGCCGCACAGGAAGTTGCACGCGGGGCATTTGTCATGGTGTTGGTAGACGGTGCACACAACATGGACGAAATCCCAACGAATTCCCAGAATTTGGATACATTTTATCAGAGCAGTTACTTGCGGCAGGTGTTTTGTGTTCTATCCGATGCCATACTTCAGAGACCGCGGGTGTTCGCAGCCTGCTCGTCAATCACCTCCATACTCATGAGGAAGACTGTGGCGGATTCCCCGAATGTCAACAAGCTGCTGATCTCACCGCCTGCAATAACAAAGCTCCCCCCAGAAATACAAAACACTCTCGCACTGAAACACGCAGAGTCACTTGTACACCTTTTCGGCGCGCACCCACGGACACTGGAGTTTCTTGTGGAAAACCAGTCAGTAACCACATTGGAAGATCTGTTCAGCTCGGCAGCAAAGTCCATGTTAAATAAATACGCTCTTTCGGACATCAAGAAGACGTTGACGGAACCCCTTCTTCAGCGTATCCTGACAGGTAACGGAAAGTTTTCTCTGGAAGATGTCCTTGGTGACATTTCTGTTGACCATCTGACACGTGTCGGACTCGTCAAAATTGCTCGAGATGGTGATACGCAGGAGTTCGAACTGGAGGTGTCAGCTCTGTTGATGTTAATTTTGCGCGGAAGAGGAGGTGGTATTCTGGAGCAGTGGAGGCCATATTACGAAGGGGCTGAAGCGTTCGAGCGGTTCGCTGCATCGGTACGCTGCATCAGGTCACGCGTGTGTGGCAAAGACCGCATCACCTTGAGAGACCTTCATGCCGGAGCACAATGGCTGAACGGCTGTGAGATAACTGTGAAGAACGCGCCTTTGCAACTGGCGCAATCAGTGAAGAGGATCAGTACAAAAGGTTGTGATGAGGCAGCAGCGAAACCACAGAAGGACAATCCCAAAACCAAAGGGAATTGGGAAGTGGAGCTGAAAACCCGACCTGTTGCAGGAGACGAGCGGGAACTCACGACAACCCCGGAAAGCATTGGCGACTTCACCATACTGAATGTCAAGGGTGCATCAGCCGGTGACTTCTTCTGTCGCCTGAAAACTGACACCGGTAAACTCTTCAATGAGGTTGGACAGTGTAAGTCAAAAGATCCCGCGAGTGTGAAAAATCAGGCAGTTGACCTTTCCATGGAAATAGAGAAGTCTGTGAGCACCGGAGATGCCTTCATCATGATCTCGCAGCATCCGGTAACATGTGGCAACATACCTTCCGACATTCCCTGTGCAGTTGTGGGTCCAGACAACTTCCACAGATACTACGGTCCTCTGAGTAGAACTGTAGTTGTCCCTGCTGCGAAGAACCTGAGCGAGGAGAAGGAGGGGCAGGCGAGCACCGACAGTGCCGACGAGCACGGCAGGGTTGGTGCACAAACTGCGCATGGCCAGAAGCGGAGGAGTGACACAGTTCCGGGGTCAGAGTCGGCACAGAAACGCCAAAGGAAGTAGGCAATGTCTCCGTGTACGTGTGTGTATGTACGAGAAAACAAAATGAAGAATCATTACCCTCGGGCACGTCTCCGTGTGATCCGCCCAGCAGTCTCGAATAATCAATGCACTGCTGCATATGTTGTTGTGGGATGAGGAAACACCAGCCGGCTGAAGTGTATGCAGTCCGCCTGATCGACGACATGGTTGCCTTCTTCAGGATGGATATGACCGCAGAGCAGATCGAGGCTGTGTGCAAGAAAGGTGTCATTCCGGATCCCAAGCTGCAGGTATGAACTTGTTGCTTATTTTTGGTAGGAAAAGAAACTTGTTTCACAGCCGAACGAGGAGCTTCCTCATCTCAACCAGACCACTCGTCGACTGTCCGCGCCCCTTCCAATGACCGAGCACGATCCGCAAGTCGGGAAACATATCGATGTATCCACTGCGGAACAGCGGTCACCAAAGCTGGTTCACCATTCGTGGGAGAAATTGGTCTCAGAATTCACATGAGGCAATGCTCCCAAAATCCAAACCTGAAACGGTAACATACCCAGTTTCACTGGAGTGCCCGTTCCCGGCGAGCTACGAGGGAACGAACCTGTAAGAGTGCCAACGCTACTCTTTCAATAACGTACATATAAAAGGTGTCACGGGATAAGCCGGCAGCCGCTGCTTAACGGAAGAAGACCGGTCCCCTGTGCTGCGGAAGGCACTAAGGAACGGATGGTCCGACGCAGCGGAACTGCACCATGCGCGTACCGGTGACACACCACCACCACCGACCTTTACCAGCGCCCGGACGACAGGCACGAGGATCGACCGCATACTCCTCAACCGAATAACGACGGGGGCTTTTCGTCAATGCGTCACCACCGCGGTGAACGTGCCGGGACACCGGCTCGTGACAATGACCCTGGACATTGCGGCGCTGCGCCAAATCGTGTGGCGATTTAAAGTACCGCGGGAAATCCCTACCGAGGGGGGACCCAAGTGGGGCCTCTCGGACACAGAAGCTAACAGGGAAGCCGTACAGAGACTGACCAACTCCGATTTCGCAGAACGGCTGGCAGCACAGCGAGTGGAAGAGGCCTGGCTCGAGTGGTCACGAGTCAGTGAGCAGTACTTGCAGGATGCCTTCGGAATCCCTGCGGAAGAAAGGGGAAGGAGTACCGGCCGGGGGATAAAGACGTCGCCTAAGAGAGTCTGTATCACGGCAAGCACTGCGAGCGACGGGTCGGGGGCGGCGAACAGCAGGCAGCTACGGCTCCGGAAAGCCATCCACAGGATGGAACGCATCTGCAGCTACCTTGCGCAGCGACGCGGGCCGGAGGCAGTTCCGCATGAAGTATCCCGTTGCTGGCAGAACAGCAGACGGCTGGCACAGGCGTGCATGAAAGATGGCCAAGGGACAGAAGGATTCCCGGATCATGAGGAGGCGAAGCAGCTTCTCACGGCATTGCGGGAAGAGACGAGTAGACTCGGAAGGGAAGGATCGGCGGCCAGGTTTACGAAGTACCGAGACAAGCTGAACGAGAGGGCCGATGCGAGCAGACGATGTCTGACAACCATCTGCGCCGGACGCGCTGAGCCGTCGGGGGTGTTGCGAACGGGGGCGGGAGTGACTGCAAATGTTGACGAGATGGACGAGGCGCTGAACACTGCGTGGGACCCTATCCTGCGTAAGTACAAGGACGGGCCAGAGCCGGAGTACGAGCCGTTTCGGGATCGGTTCCAGGATCACATCGGCCCACACTTGATGGAAGCCGGAACAATCACGGGGGAGGAGCTGCGAATTCTGCTGAGGAAGAAGCCGAAGAAAAGCGCGTCAGGGGTGGATGGCTGGCGCATGGCTGAACTGCGGGAGTTGCCGCTCCCCCTGCTGAATGCACTTGCAGACGTCATGAACCTGGTCGAAGCGACTGGGGACTGGCCGGCAAGCATGACAACTGCGCTGGTGTCGATGGTGCCGAAAGATGAGAGCCAAGACCCGCTGCACACGAGGCCGATAACCGTCACGTCCGCCGTGTACCGCTTGTGGGCCTGCCGCAGGCTTGCGGACATTGTCCTGTGGCAGGAGGGGTGGATCGAAGAAGGACAGAAAGGCTTTCGGCCGGGCCACCGGATCGAGGACGTCTTGATGGAGATAGGGCTCGAGGTGGAGGACGCCTTGCTGGACGGAGAGCCGCTCTACGGAGTGGCGCTGGACTTCCGGAAGTGTTTCGACATGGTCCCGCGAGAGGTAGTGCTACGCCTGGCTGAGGACTTAGGACTGCACGGTCGGGTTCTCAAGCCGCTGAGGGCGATTTACAGTCTGCTCGCAAGACGCTTCAAGTTGCCGCTAGGGGTGGGCAGGGAGTTTAGTGTGACCAACGGTATCCTTCAAGGGTGCCCTGTGTCCGTCATACTCATCAATGCCCTGCTGTCGGTAGTGATGAAAGCGGTCAAAAAAGAAGCTGAGGGTGTGAGTCCTAAGTCGTACGCGGATGATGCCACACTACTGTCCAGGCTGTCGGAGGCCGCACTGCAAAAGGGAGTCGACATTGTTGACGAGTTCTGCACACTCACCGGAATGCAGCTAAACCTCGAGAAGACCATCGCATTCTCGACGAGGCAGAGGCACCAGTCGACGCTCAGACTCCGAAGCGGAAATGCGCTGCTGCGATTTAGCAAGTCCGTCACGTGTCTGGGGGCCCTAGTCTCAACGGCGAAGAACAGAAAGGAGAGGTCCGACTCTAAGAGGGTAGAGAGGGCGGCGGCCCTAGCGGAGGGCCTCCGCCACGCGCCATTCCGGTACGAAAAGCGGGTCCGTATTGTGCAGTCGAATGTGTTGCCGGCAGCGCTATCGGGCTGCTCCTTCGCGCCGGTGTCAAAGGTGGCGATGAAGCGGTTGACGACGTCGGTGATGGGTCTGATCTGGGGTGGAGCAAACCCGAAGCGCGCGAGAGAAATGGTCCTGAACTTCCAGGAGAAGGGCCACCTGACGGACCCCGGTACGTGTTTAGCGTACCGGGTGACGACGGCGTTCTACGCGGCGTTTTGGTCGCCGCACGAGCTGATTGCTTGCCCATAATCGCCAGGGATAGCTCTTTCCACCCCAAAAAAGTTTCCCGAAAATTCCAAAATTTTGACCAAAACGGGCTGCTTTTCAGGCAAAGTCTGACAAGGACGAGATCGCGGAAATTAGATCACACCAAAGGAGAACCCACTGCCGTGCACGAGTACGCTCTCGACATTGTCAACCTCACGGGGGTGGGCGAGGTGGGTGAGCTCTTTGCAACTGCGTCGTGCATTGGACCGACTCCGATTCACGCGAAACGAACGGTAGCCGTAAGCGTTGATTCGAACACCCATCCAAAAACTCCATCCTCACCACCCGTCCCAAACCGTATGCGAAAACCCTCAGCGCAAGAACGAGATCACGTTAATTCAGCAAGACCACAGTAGTTTCAAACATCACATTTTGCACATCGCAGATTTGAGCCGCTACCACAGGTGAGGATTCGTGCAGTTCTTGCAACACCCAACTCAGGAACCCGACCTGGCGAACTGGGAGTGGACGGAACACCCAAACGAGACCCTTCTGAAGCGGAGGGTCTTGAATGCAGAAGACGCCAATGCGGACGTGAAAACGTACATTACCGCAGTGTTGGCCAGCGACATGGATGCAACAATCGGAGGGGAACCGAGTCTCACGAAGTTGGAAGGTCGTGACGGACCGCAATCCCAGATATTCTGCCATACCGAACTTGTGGGTATGGGCAAAACGCACTATTTCAACGAGCTGTGTCGCCCCGAAGATCCGTTCGAACTTCAAGAGGGTCTGAAGGCGAAGTTCATTCGACTCACATACAATGAAGGGACGATATTCCCAGCGCTTCACTCCTCGGCCCCCGACAGAACAACGACCTTTGCTCGCCACCTGCTCTTCTTTCACAATATGCGGAAGGAGGAGGCGCGGAAGGTCATGAGTTTGCAACAGGGCATGTCACTGATCAAGAATAAACTGGGTTTGTCTAATGACACAACCATGGTTGTATGCGTTGATGAACTCGCGAAGGTGTCGCTGAACAAACATACTACTTCCCCAAACGACGTCGGCAGTTTGATGCGGGACTTGCTTGCCTACCAAGACGCAAGCATCGCGGCCTACCAAGCCGGAAAGCGCAGCATCGCAAACCGCACCGTGTTTCTATTTTCGAGTGTGAACCAGCAAATGGTCGAAGCGGCATCGAGGGCTTCTGGGCGTCAGCCTTTAACACCTTGTTTTCCCAAGCTCACAGAAAGCGACATCAACAACCTCCTCGAAGAGAGATGGCCTGAGCACACTGCTTACATGAAGTACCCTTGGTACCAACTGCTTTTTCAGCTGTGCATCCCAACCCCTCGCTACGCATTGGAGGGACTGCCAGCAGTCGCTGAAAAAGTCGATGAACGCTTCACGAACAATATGACACCTGTGTCGCTTGCCAAGCATATACACGGTATTCTCGCTATCTCGCAGTCGGCGTGCAACCCTAAAGACCATTCCAGCACGCTGAACAACATTGTCATGTGCACGCTGCGTCGAGAGGCCCTTTCAAATACGGATCGGCTCTTCCTCTCAACGAAGGGGTGGCTCACGCGGAGCTGCACACTACATCCTCTTGTACTGAGAATGTGGGCAGATGATGTTGCCGCAGACGATAGCAAAGGGAAGAATTCGACCCTGGTCATTTCGCGTATGCTGCAGGAAATGTTCGAATACGATCTGCAGGCCGCCCATAAGGGTGAGTATTTTGCGGAAAACCTCCTTGCATGTTTCGAACAAGCCAGACGGTTGAGCAATGTGGGTCGCGAGCAAAGCTTGGAGGAAGCGTGCCCGGGCAAGTGGGTAGGCGATGCGAAGGCGAAACTCCGCAATAAACTTGTTTCTACACAGTGCACTAGAATGTTGGACCTCCCTTCATTTTCCGACACTGAGAAGGTGTGGGATTTGCTAAAGAAGGGACACATTCTCGTGTCGGAGAAGCGCAACGAGTCGGGAGTCGAATTCCTATTCCCCTACCATTGTGGAGACGAAGTCCTGTGCGGTGGCGGTCAAGTCAAATTCACAGGGCAGGATCTGGTGGATTCTACTACCTGCGAAAAGATGAAAAAAGCACTCGATACCCTTGGTCGCCCCCAAACCGGAAGCAGCAGCAAGTTCGGGCTTCTGATGTCGACTCAGCAGAGTGACACCATGCCTGCGTGCCCTCCGCGGTTTCCCTGTGTGGTTTTTAATCACGACTCCCTGAAATCGTACACAGAACCTGTTGGACCACTGCGTCTTCACCTGGATGCGCCGCGACCGAGGAGCCGAAGGGCTTGGACCCCGGCGGCAGCTGCCGCCGCCCGGGCTGCGGGGAGGGAGCAGGGGAAGAGGTGTCGGTCGTCGAATTGATGGCGACCTGCGACTTTTTGGTCACCCGCGAAACCATCCGGCAGCGCATGCTCTCCAAACAGCACGGCAAAAAAACCGAAGATCGTTTGTAGGAGGTTCCCGTTTCTGCAGTTTCCAAGGTGAAGCCTGTAGCAGGCCAAGACGCAAAACAGCGACAGGGAGCCCTGGCTTAGCAAGACTGTAACGGAGACATCGTATCGGAGCTTTAGGTGGTACTCAACCGCTCTCAAACCGAGAACCCGCTTTTCCGCAAGGGGTATTCGAAAGTTTTTTGCACCTAACTCTTTTGCTACGAGTCCTGAATACACGCTCTGATCTCATCATTTTCACCCTACATCGTGCAGGAGGGCCGACATAAGGGTGATGTGAAATTTCTGTTGTTGCCCTGCTTCAGTGTGTGTAATCCGCACAGCTGCCCGATCAAAAGCGAAGTACAAGGCTCAAAGTGTCGTTGATGCTTGGGGCCAGACCATTCGTTCGGTCGTTTTCTCGGTAGATCGGCAAAATGAATTCATGTGAAGCTTGCTATCAGGTTATAATTAATTTTGCAGACATAGAACGAGAGAGAAACGCATGAGACTTTTTTGATTTGCGGGACGAAATGACGAAGAAATGTTAAACGGAAACATGATATTTTGATCTACAAATGATCGCATGCGCCCAACACCAGCTGGGCCGGTGGTTCCTCCTCCTCATCCTCAACCTCAATGTCGTCGGCATTGGGCCCTGTTGACATGAGTGCCTGGTGTTGGGCTTCAATCTCGGCACTCATCACGGCCTGACCCTCTATCGCCCCATGCGCAGCAAGGGGGACCTTCACTTCCCACATCCCCACATGCAACGCACGACAGGCCACGGGCTTTTGGTCGTCGACTGCCTCTGGGAGGCTGTAGTGGATGGGGTACGTGCCAGAGCCGAGCGTACTCCCCTCTCGCACAACCCGTTTGCACCACAACGCGACGGTCCGCCCCGTAACCGCGTATTGCACCTGGGTAAAAACTCCTTCGACGAGTGTCACGTGGAACCCTGGCGTTTGCGGTCCTGGTGTCAGCACAGGGTATGTGACACGTGCAACAGGCGCGTTGACAGCGGCACTCGTCGGGGCTTCGGCGATGGCGGTGTAGCAGCTTAGCATGTCAGCCCCTCTGTATTCAGGTTTGAGGGACTGCTGAAGCCGTGTCGCCAGCGCATGCTTGGTGTGAGTGCTGTCGGTCAGCCATGCAGGAACAGGCTTCTTTCGTATGGCGATGCCAAAAACTCTCACGTCTTGGATGCGGTTCGTTCTGGTCTCCACTCTGTACTGGGCGGGCCTCGATCAGCTGGCGCATGCAGCTCAGTCGGAAGGCACCGTCAGGCCTTTTCGTCAAGTAGGTCTCAACGAAACCTGCGACAATACCAGCTGCGGTAGCTTCGTCGTCTGAGTCGCTGTCGTCTGCTGCATCCGTGCGCTTCCGCTTGGCGCCAGCGCCATTGTCTGGCGTTCGTGGTCCACTGGTGGGTGGCATGCTTCGTGTGTTTCACTGTTTTCCTGAGATACCCTGTACGTAATGCACTAAACACAATGGAAAGGCCGGCGGTGTACATTGACGTGTCGCTGCTCAACAAGTACGTGCGCTCGGCTAAGGCCGGCGCGTGGCGAGACTGGAGGCAGCAGTTAAAGTTCGGGGAAGAGCAAAGTTCGGGCGAAGCTAAGTTCGGGCAATGCTAAGTTCTGGTGAAGCAAAGTTCGGGTGAAGCTAAGTTCGGGCGAAACAAAGTTCGGGCGAAGCAAAGTTCGGGCGAAGCTAAGTTCGGGTGAGCAAAGTTCTGGTGAAGCAAAGTTCGGGCGAAGGTGAAGCTAAGTTCGGGCGAAACAAAGTCCGGGCGAAGCTAAGTTCTGGGTGAAGCAAAATTCGGACGTTCTGGTGAAGCTAAGATCGGGCGAAACAAAGTTCGGCGAAGCTAAGTTCGGGTGAAGCAAAGTAGAAGAACAGAACCAAAAAAACGAACGATGCGCCAGCGGGAAGTCGCTGGGCACCCGAACGCGAAGGAATTCGGCCACACGCGGATATGCACCGTCGCAGCCGGGGAAGAGAGCCTCGCGCTGTACCACGCGGGCACCGGGCGCGTGTGGCGGTGGACCCCTGGGGCCGAGGGCTCTGCCTGGACGCCCGAGTTGGACAGCGTGCCTGCGGGCCCCGTCGAAGCCGTGATCGCGGAGAACTTCGGCTTCGCGAGCTTCGGCGGCGACTTCTAGCGACATAGGATTCAGCCGGGAAGTGCTAAACCTACGTTTTCCCCTCTTCCCAAATGCCCCGGTTTTATACAAAATCTTGTCTTCGAAGAAGACTTGATGCTAGCACCAATCGTGCATGAAAGGCAGTGTTCTGTTTAGCCATCTTTAAGCTAAGATTTTTGTACAAGCACCTGCTTTGTAGGAAATACTTGAGAAGGCTGCCAGCTGCAAAAGATCAAAGGAGGTAAATGTGCTGTAGCCCACACGAAACACAGGCGTAGGAAGAACAGAACCAAAAAAAACGAACGATGCGCCAGCGGGAAGTCGCTGGGCACCCGAACGCGAAGGAATTCGGCCACACGCGGATATGCACCGTCGCAGCCGGGGAAGAGAGCCTCGCGCTGTACCACGCGGGCACCGGGCACGTGTGGCGGTGGACCCCTGGGGCCGAGGGCTCTGCCTGGACGCCCGAGTTGGACAGCGTGCCTGCGGGCCCCGTCGACGCATCGGCGGTTCACACTGACCGGCTGCTTTGGACACGCGAAGTCGTGGATTGCGTGCTAGCGACGTAGGATTCAGCCGGGAAGTGCTAAACCTACGTTTTCCCCCTCTTCCCAAATGCCCCGGTTTTATACAAAATCTTGTCTTCGAAGAAGACTTGATGCTAGCACCAATCTGTTTAGCCATCTTTAAGCTAAGATTTTTGTATAAGCACCTGCTTTGCAGGAAATACTTGAGGAGCTGCAAAAGATCAAAGGAGGTAAATGTGCTGTAGCCCACACGAAACGCAGGCGTAGGAAGAACAGAACCAAAAAAACGAACGATGCGCCAGCGGGAAGTCGCTGGGCACCCGAACGCGAAGGAATTCGGCCACACGCGGATATGCACCGTCGCAGCCGGGGAAGAGAGCCTCGCGCTGTACCACGCGGGCACCGGGCGCGTGTGGCGGTGGACCCCTGGGGCCGAGGGCTCTGCCTGGACGCCCGAGTTGGACAGCGTGCCTGCGGGCCCCGTCGAAGCCGTGATCGCGGAGAACTTCGGCTTCGCGAGCTTCGGCGGGGACTTCTACCTTTCGCTCGCCCGCGGCGTGTGGCGCAGGCCCGCCGAGGTCGCGTGCCCTTGGGTGTGCGTCGCGGAAGTCGACCAACGCATCGTCGAACGCGTCCGCGAAGAAGCCGACTCCCTCCAACTCGTCGTCACCGCCACCGAGCACGGGCGAGCAACCGACACCGCATCGGCGGTGCAGGTGACCGGCTGCTTTGGACACGCGAAGTCGTGGATTGCGATCGTCACGGAGCAATCCAGCGAAATCAGCAACGCGTTCTTAGCGAGCGCGGCGGAATGGCTGGTGAGCGGTGGCGTCGGGAAGGAGATCGGGTACACCAACACGGCGTGGGCTGGCGGCAGCTCGTCGCAGGTGGTCTCGTTTGGGGGGTTCGCGGCGGGCCGGGCGGCGGCGACGGGGGCCGGCGTGGCGACGAATGCGGTGTCGATGCTGAGCCGGTGGGGTGCGCACGCAGCAGGGAAGCCCGCGGAGGAGTTCTGCTGGGAGGAGCAGTTCTGCGGCGGGGACCTCCCGACCCCTCGATTTGGGCACACCGCGGCGTTGGTCGGAACCTCATGCCTGGTCATCGTCGGCGGCGTCGCCTGCGATGGCGCCGTTGAAGCAACAGGGGGGCGGCGCGACCCCCCGGCGGCCCGGCGGAGCCACCTGTTCGAAAGCCCCCCTCGGAAGAGCACGGCCGCGAGCCGCCAAGGGGCCCGCCCTTCCGACATTCCGAAGCTCCCGGAGTCCGGCGGATTTTTCGCGAGAGCTCCCGCGGAGGACGGGCTGGTCGCAGGGGACGGCTCATTCGGGTCGGGACGCGGAGTCCCGTCTCTCCCGCCCCCCGATACCAAAAGAGTCCTGCCGCTGATCGACTCGTTCGCCCTCGACCTCCAGTCGCTCACGTGGCGCCGGCTATACGTCCCGAGCCATTCCCCGCTTGCCCATGCGGCCTCGTGGTGCCTCTCCTCGCAGCTCTCGGTGGCCGTCCACCTCCTCGCAGCGTTCACCCTCGCCGGCCACACCGCCCTCCCCCACATCCCTCCCGCGCCGCGCCGCGGTTCCACCCGGGGGCATGCGGCGCCGGATGCCACGGGCGAGGGCATCCTGTGCGTCGTGCCGTCGACCGGCGAGTGTCGTTTTTTTTACTCGGTGGCGGCCCCGGCGGCGCCGGGGAGAGTTGGGTCGGAAGGGTTCCCGCTGCTGTGCAGGGAGGGCGTCGTACGGGGTTCGCGGGTTCCGGTCACGTTGCAGGCGCCCGGGCTCGGCGGGTCTGGAGGATCTCCCGCGTCGCAGTGCAGGCGGCGGTCCAGCGTATGGCGGCGCGAGTCGGGTACCGGGTCAGTGCGGCGGGGCAGCGTGGCCGTCGCGTCCCTTGACGACGTCGGATGCGGCGACGACGCGAAGGCGTCGTGCGCGGCGGTCATGCGGCAGATGCGCGACGAAGACATGACGCAGCTGGTCTCGAAGCTCACGTCCGCGCCCCACACGGCCCGCCGCCGCAAGTCCGAGGTCCAGTACCAAAAGCTGCTCGCAGGAGGCGCGCTCAAGGTGTGCCAGCCCCCCCCCTGGTGAGAACGAGAAGATTGCTGTTTTCAGAAAAAAAGCCAAAAAAAACCTCCTGAAAGACGTTCCGGAGATCACGTGGGCGAAGGGACACGCGCAGAACACCGCCATCAACGCCGCCGATGCAGCCGCCACAGCCGCCTACAAGACACGCAGCCGGTATGACCTAGAGTGGAGCTACCACGCAGCCGGGATCACGCACGTGTGCGCGCACGAAGAAGAAGACTATGTGCAGATGGACGAACCGGGGCGTTTTGTAAGGAAGACGCGAGAACACATACGGGACACGGGCCTGCGACGGCGGCTACTGCAGGATGGAACCCCCGCTGCGAATTTTAGACTTTGTGTTGCTAAAACCCCAATGACCTGCTGTTTGGTCGTTACGCTGAAACATTCCCACGATGAATCGTAAAAACCCGTGCATCCTTGCCGGTCTACGAAAATGTCACGGCGCCACCGATATACTGCAGGCCCTAGTGCGGCGGGCGATCATGCCACGACACACGAGGCGACAGTGCACGGTACCAGGATGTCAGCAGCCGGGAAACGCAGACCACGTCCTCACAGCCAACGACGCGGCTCACCCCCAGAGCTTTTCAGAACCCGCTGGGCTTGAAACCATCTACGGTAGAGAACCGAAGCTAAATGATGTGCTGATCGAATTCTCGCGGTGCAACAAAGTTGCAATGAAGAGCGTCTGCGAGCGGATACGAGTACAAGAGTCGGAAGACAAAGCCGCAGAGTGGGCAAACTGGCTGAGAAGCGAATTGAGCACCCGGTAAGAGGGCGAGCAAACTGGTTTTCGGCATCTTATTTCTTATTTTCTTTCTCTATCTAAAGCGCGTCACCAAAACTCCCTGCCAAACAAACAAAGGTCGCAAGACACCAAACTGATCGTCCTTCGGGATCGACGGTAACACAAAACGCGAAAGGACGGTGCTACGGCATGATTCGGCAACCGCTGCTAAACGTCATAAAGTAACCTTAAGCGGCGACACAGTGCATAACGACGGTCTAAACCCAGCTCACGTGCCTGTGAGTCGATATCGAAGGATCGAAAAAGGTTCGTCTTGACCGCATCCGATGGTGAGTGTGTAGCACCAGCGTGTCCGAAAAACTCTTGCCCCACCACACAGGTCGTGCAGGATGATCAAAATGCGACGCCTCACCCGCCCTCAGGACGCGGTCCACGTAGCCGGTTCGGTTCACGAGCAGTCGGCATCCTTCCGCCGTCCCAGCGAAAGATTTCACAGTTCACATCTCGGTGACAGGCCAGGGACCGCAAGAAAAGTTTGGGGCGGCCGGAGAGAAGGATCGGACGGGACGCAGGTGAACAATCCAACCCTAAGACAATTCTGCTTGTCAAGGTTAGGAAGAGCCGACATCGAAGGATCAAAAAGCAACGTCGCTATGAACGCGTTAGGCCATGCTTTCACACCGAGGATCGGTACTGAAGATCGTGTCCCACATCAAGGCTTCTAAAGCCCAGTCCCTCCAGAAAAGTTGGCTCACATCAAGGCAGGTGTGTGCCGCCCCAGCCAAACTCCCCGCCTGACTGGTGTCTCCAAACGAGGATTCGCGAGCCGAAGCCCGTTAGTCGCTGGAAACGGATTTCTGCTCCCGCTGAGCATGCCTTAGGACACCTGCGTTAATGTGTAACAGATGTGCCGCCCCAGCAAACTCCCCGCCTGACTGGTGGCCCGTTTGTCGCTACTCATCTCCGAATCTGACTCTGGATTTCCGTTGCCGCGCAGCTGCGGGGTCTTTGAAACAGTGTTGTTTGCCGTAATAGGCAGGCATCGTTTGGGTTAGTTTTGGCTTAGAATGCAAAGAATCTGTGGCGATAGTCTGCATCGGCATGTGTTGCATCAGTTGCAACCTTCACACCAATCCTTTTGCATGGGCTTCGTTATACGATATTAAAGAGTGGCAGTTGGCAGAACAGTGTGAGAGCCCGAACGGTTGACCGCCAAAGCGCGGACAAAACAAGCCACCAACAACCTTCCCTCCCGGGGCCCCCGTCGTCCATTCTCGGGCTGGGGGAGAAAGCTGCACGTCTAACCCGAGTCCTGCTGCGCCGCCTGATCATTGCCATGACCAGGACGCCTGCGGAACAGAGCGTCTCTTTGTTTCTGTTGAATTTGTTGCGCGCACCTCTTCGACTCTTCGATTCAGACGACACGACAAAGCTAGGACGACAAGGCCCCTGCGCAAAGCACAGACGACAAGGCTAAGACGACAACCAAATTCAAGACGACAAGGCACAGAGGACAAGGCTACTACAAAGCTAAGGCAACAAGGCCTAGCGACAAGGCACAGCCAAAGATAAGACACCAGGGCACACGGTCGACAACAAAGCTAAAACGACAAGGCTAGGACGATAGAGCACTGACCACAAGGTTACGACAACAAAGCTAAAACGACAAGGCTAAGACGATAGATCACAGACGACAAGGTTACGACAACACAGCAAAGACCTTCACGGCTGCAACCTCAAGCTCGACGACATCCTGCCCAGCCTGGATGACGCGTGCGGCGGGATCGGGTTCTCCAGGCACCGGCGTCTGCAATTGCACCGACTACACTGTACCACACTCTAACTTCTACATACAGGTCGAAACACACACACACACACACCCAGACCCACAACATAAAATACACGAACAATAGTAGAGGTAAGCAATTTTCATCCCCGTCCCCCAAAAAACGTAACCTCCTCTC
>JAPJBO010002232.1:0-18945 GCA_030068145.1 Diplonema papillatum | reverse complement strand
TGGCCCGGGTGTGGAACCTTTTCCCCGTCCCGATGCACGACTTGAACGCCTTGACGACATCCTCCTGTAGGCGGCGGTCGCTCGGTGGCAGCTTGAATACCAAGCTCTTGCCCCAGCGTTGTATTTGTGGACACCGAAGGGGAAGCTCGTCTTTACCCCTTGGATCTGCTTGAACCGAGCACGGCGATCGTCAGAGAGGCCGGGCACGGTGTCCAGTGAAAACGGCTCGAATGGCCTCGACGAATTTCCCTTCCAGCTCTCCCCAAGAAGAAGACCCCTCCGCTTCCACGGTGGACTGCTCCCAGTCGCAAACAGGGTTTCTGGATGGAACTCCCGCACTGCGTTGCTTGCGCTGGCAGGCCTTACCGACTGTAAGTAAGAGTCCGGTGCTGGAGTTCCGGACAGAAAGAAGCGCGCCTTCGCAGAGCGGATGCTTAGTTCGCCTCGTGGCCCTATACGGCCCTGCAGCTCTCTGTTCGAGAACCACTCCCGATGGTTTCCGGGGGGAAAATCTTAGTTTAATGTTTAGGCAGAGCACTGCCTCTCATGCATGGTTGATGCTAGCATCAAGTCTTCTTCGAGGGAGATGTTGTCTAGGAAAGGGGTGCAAAATAGAAAGGTAAAAAGGGGTAAAAAGGCTCCCAAAGTGGGGTATGAAACCTTGAGGGACTAGCCCCCTGTGTTTTTTCACCGCCGCGGTGTTGTGTGCACCTCGTTCTTCGTCTCATGTTTCGCTCTTGGGTACTGTTGCTGGTAATGCACATTTGTTTTTGCAAAGTGGGGAGACATTTCTCAGAAAAGGAAACCTCCCGCATACCTGCCGAACGACTTGCTTGCACCAGACGCTGCCTTTCGCTTCCTCGGGGAGGTCGTTGAACGGAAGGCAGATGCCTCCCCCGTTGATCAACTGCTCCGTAGGCTGCGACATGACCGTCGAAACAAGCGCGCTCAGCTTCGCGAAAACAGTCGACACGGTCTCGGGTCCGATACCTTTGCTCGTGAAAAACCGTTTTGCTGCTTGGATGTCGCTTTCGAATGCTGCGCTCTGCTCCGCATAATACCACCGGTTGGCTGACTCGCCGAGCAGGACTGCTTGCAGTACTTCGACGAAGTTCTGCGGTATTTTTAGTTCTCACAATCTTGCGGGTTGTCCTTCAATGTATTGGGTAGGCTAAAAGACGTAGGGCAGCATGTTTTGGTGGTTGAGCAGAATTCCTTACCTGAATATACACGGGGTAAATACAAGTGGGAAAACGATCAACCGGCACGCACAAACAAAACGAAGCGCCTGTCTTTTTTTTGAAAGCATGCCAATACTGCAGGGAATAGTTGACTGGACCTCTTGAGTTTGTGCCAACCACGATTTGGGGAGGCGGGAGAACCTACAAAGCGAAAAGCGGGACCGACCCCCCCGTTCGTGAGAATAAACGAGAATAAAACGGCTTCTTTTTTCCACCTGTCTTTGTCGAGAGCTGCAACTAACTCAACTAATCCTTGAATAAGCGGCATAGTTCATTGGCACATCG
The DNA here is from genome assembly GCA_030068145.1 of Diplonema papillatum. Lineage (NCBI taxonomy): Eukaryota > Euglenozoa > Diplonemea > Diplonemida > Diplonemidae > Diplonema > Diplonema papillatum. The sequence goes on along the minus strand of JAPJBO010002232.1, from coordinate 17,419 downwards.
TTGCAGGCACATCATGTAAGGAGGGAAGGAAAGAGGTCGACTCTCGATGTGGGTCAACTTTCCTGAAGGAACAGGCCTTTAGAAGCCTTGTTGTCGTCAACTCTCCAGAAAGGACAGGCCTTCAGAAGCCTTCGACGTCCCTGAAGGGACAGACCCTTTGAAGCCAGCCTTGATGGGTCAATTTTTCTGAAGAGCCGTGCAGGCATACACGGAACAAACGCCTCATCAACCGGGGTAGTCTGGCACTTGATGTCGCTGGGAAGAAACCCAAGGATGCGGAGATCTCATTCTCTTGCATCGGGCCGTACCGTTAACCGCAATAGGTCTCCTAGGCTAAAAGCCTCTGGCCGACAGAACAATGTAGGTAAGGGAAGTCGGCAAACTGGATCCGTACCTTCGGGAACAGGATTGGCTCTGAGGACACGCGGGATTGTCAGTGCGGGTCAGGTCTGGGCTCAGATTGAAGGTGCTGTGAGTGGCGCTCTCGGGTGCTACCCGCGGCTCCTGATTTCTTCCAGGCCTTCTTGCATGTTGTGCCCGCAATGAAGTGTCAGCTTGAGGAATCCCTACCATGTTCCCAGACTCAGACTCAATTGAAAACCCCCCTACCCGTCAATCCAGCAATGCTGGACCGCAGCCAATGAAAGCTAGGGCCGCGTTGCGGGTAAAAGACTGACTTTGGTCGACAGAAATGCTAGTTTGCAATTACACACCTTGAGCACCGCCAGGAAGACTTTGCTGGGAATACCTCCCAGAGGGGTTAATCGTGTGTTCGAGCACGCGAAAGCTGTTTCGAGCTGGCTAAGATACGTTTTCATGGTGTGGTCGGTTGCTTGCTTGAGATGCTTGTTCGTCTGTGGTGTTGCTTATACGGTGACTCTCCCGTTGCCAAGGAGCCTGGAGCACGTCCGACTTGTTGGCCCGTTATCTGCGAGCATTCGATTGACAAGTGCTGTGGTGCTGCTACTGGATCGAAGACGGCTAAACGCTGGTACCTTTTTAGCGATTTTTTTGAGGTTCGAAAGTCCAGTGTTTTAGAGACCTCGGACTGACCGTTGAGGCTGGGAAAAGGGTAAAGGTGTAGACATGAATACGCACGGTCCACTTTGGCTAGCGGGGGGGGGTCGGGGCCATGCAGTGTGACCGATACCAACCTTTTAGCGTTTTTTGTGGTTTAGAGCTTTTTACAAACCGGTTCACTCCTATCCCGTGAAGTTGCATGGAACAGCCTGCCGCTGTGTATCACGGCGTACACACATAGTCTATCATGGTTGCGCGCGGTTCCCCCACCCTGATTCGGCAAGGTGCTCGCCCCAAATCAGTGCGTAACTTGTTAAACACAGAAAATACTTGACCTACAAGGCAGGTGCTTATACAGTAGTAGTATGCGCGTGCGCCGAAGCAGTCGGAGACAGCAGGCGCAGGAGGCAGGTCTTGCTTTACTTTTCTCTTCTTCATGGAGACCCGCCCCCGACTGAGGTGGTTGACCAGGCCCCCACGAAGCCTTGCACACAACACGGCTACGACACGAGGATGCGGCCCTACTTAGATGTGTCACTCAGCCATCACAGCCCCAGATCTCGCCACTTGACGTGACACAGCTGCCACCCTGGGCGGCCGCAGCAGCAACCTTCGCAATGAAGGCGCGCGCAGCTGGAGTGTATGTAGGCAATTCCGCACAACAGCTGCATCAGACGCAGCTTGATCCGAGAGCTCGTTAGGGGAGGTGGCGCTGCTCACCTGTCAGTCTCACAACTGACTGCTGCCCCGGTGCATATACAAAAAATACTCGAGGGACTGCCTTGTGCTCATTTCGAAGGAGGCTAGAGGGGGAGAAAACAATACAACTACAAAGTGTGGGTCTTTTTTTGGTGAACGCTTACGCCCGCCACTGAACCCAGATTTACCTGTGTTTCGTGTGGGCTATAGCACATTTATCTCCTTTGTCTATCGCAACTGGCAGTCTCCTCAAGCATTTCCTCCAAAGCAGGTGCTTGTACCAAAAAAAGAAATGGGAGCACCTGGGTAAAAGCGTCTTTGTGCTTATACTTCTTGTAGTGGTTCATGTCGATCGAGTACAACGCATTGAGCACGCTTGAACTCGCAGTGAAGGCGAGGGAGGAGGCGGTGGGGATGAGTTGCTGCGCGCGTGGGAATATGGAGCTGCGGGTTTCGGCGAAAACTTCGAGAAGCTCGCCGACGGAACCGTCTCGTATGAATTCGTGGCGCGCGGTGAAGGCGGCGACGATGGAGTCGATGAGAGCAGGGTACCGATCGTCAAGGAAGGCAAGGGTGTTGATGCGGCGGGTGACAGAAGGCAAGTTCGAGGATTGCGCGGGCAGCGTCGCGGTCTCGGCGACCACGTCTTCGACAATCCGGTCCACAGTGGACGCCAGCGTCACCCAGGCCCAGCTGCACGGGATGAACGATTGCTTGAGGAACTCGAAGCTGTCTTCCAACCGTGCCATCAGCAGCTCAATGTGCTCCGACCACACCTTGCTCGACGACTCTCTGCTCCCAGAGCTGCCCTGCGAGCTCGACAGCGGAGACGCGCCCCACGTTTCCTTCTCCACGAGGATCCTCTTGTACAGCAGCAGCTCCTCCGTCATCCCGTTCAGCCAGTCCGCGAACGGCAGCCGAAGCGCGGTCGCTGCCTGCTGCAGCGAGCGGCGGATTTCTTCGTGCGTCTCCGGACCTGCAGGAGCCCCCGCGGAGAAGTGTTAGGCAAAGCACGCAAAAAAATGCCTGAAGAAGTACTCGGCGTAGCTGCTTTGACTCCGAATGTATGGGAGGAAATATAGAGGGGGGCAAATACAATACAAACATTGTTGAAACACAATCTGACTTGTTCTTCACTCACACCACCGTGTGTTGTTTTCTCACTCAGGACTTTGCCCTGTGGTGTTTGTGTGATTTGTCGTGTAGGGGTAGACCCGCGCATGACCTCACGTCGGTTCAACACGTGGTTCGGTAGTTACAGCACTTGGGATCCCTTCGGTGCTTCGTTTTGTTTGTGCGTGCCTGATCGTTTCCCCACAATCTCCACGCGTTCTCAGTGGTGCCGCGTACGCTTTCTTTTCTGAGAGCCCGAAAAACAGGCAGAATGAATGAAAGCAAGTCAAGTTCTACTTTAGATTTGCTGATTGTTTTGCTGTGCTACATCCTTACATACTTTGCTTGTTTCGAAGTTTGTAGTAAGACTGTCACGGTTTACACGAGGAGGGGAAAGGATCGGCTCCGGAAGCACTGAGGCGCGGAGGATGCGGGATATCAACGCCCGATAGAAGCTGGATCAGCTGGTGTGTAAGGCATGTCACCACTGGGACTGTGCTCAGCACTGCCAGGTCTGCAAGAGTGCGCTGTCGACGCATCGAGACCAGAGAAGCCAGCAATGCCTCCTCTGTGGGCGCATCTCCTTCCGACAGTGCTTGGAAGTACCCATATCAAAGTGGACGGACCCTAACTTCACCCACCTCTGCGACGATTGCTACGTCCTTGCCGATGACATAAGGGTGGCCTTCTTTTTCTTCTGTGGGCGTAGGTACCAGGGAAAGCCTGCTACACAGGAGCCAAGCTTCACGTGTTCGGCGGTACTGCAGAGCCACGGGCCTACGGGTCAAGTGGCTACCGATTTCCCAAACTCAAGCATCAAGGCTTGGCGCACCTTGGGGCTTGGCGCTCGCGCTGAACACAAGCTCGTCGAGACGGTCAGCCGCAGGGCAGAGCGGACGGGGTTGTGGCACTGTGCTGCCTCCGACTCAAGCTTTGCAAGCTGTGGTTGACCGTCACGTTCCTGGACCAGGAGCGGCCTTTTTCTCTTCTTTTTCTCTCTTCTGTGGGCTCTTGTTGCGCTTTCATTCGCTTGGGTCCTTAACGGGTCACAAAGAGTACCTCAACCCCCGTATGATATATCCCTCACCACCGGAATGCAGGTATCGCCTCGGTTCTTTGTCTGGCAGCTTTCGTCGAGCATTACCTTCCGAGCTGGCGCTTTTGTAAACATACTCGAGGGACTGCCTTGGGCTCATTTCGAAGGAGGCTCGAGGGAGAGAAAACAATACAACTACAGTCACTGGTGTGGTCGGTATAGCCAAGGGGAACTACGGGGGAACTACGGGGAACTGACCTTGGGGTGTCCTTTTTTTTTTTTTTGTAGTGGATTTTTTCAAACGCCACGCACCGGCGCCAAACCGGGAGCTTTGGAGTGAGCAAACCGGTTCCTCTTGCTTGGGCTTTCCACAGAAGGGCCAAGCATTTTTTGTGCGTGCCGGTTGATCGTTTTCCCACTTGTATTTACCCTGTGTGTATTCAGGTAAGGAATTCTGATCAACCACCAAAACACGCTGCCTACGTCTTTTTAGCCTGCACAATACATTGAAGGGCAACCCACAAGATTGTTAGTACTAAAAATGGAGCCTTCGGGGTGTCGGAGGTGGTGCTTTCGTGACGCCGGGGCATGAAGGATTCGTTGGATTGGAAAGTAGACTCGAACGCTATCGCAAGTCCTGCTCGCAGAAGTCGGTTGGCTCACGCTTGCAGGACCTAAGTAAATCTCGCTACCGGGCCCCCTTCAACGTTCCCCAAGAGGACTGTAGGAAAAGCACAGTTGCCACCATTGCGTGCTTGTACTGGTCCTTGAAAATAATTGCGTTATCGTGACGGATGGCAGAGGCCTGACCGATCGAGATCTGCAGAATATCTTGGACATCCCACAGATAAAATTGGCTGCACGCAATCAAGAGTCCGGTGATAGACGAAGATATGTGCTTGAGTCCAACTTGTCTGCATGGAAGGGAAGCTGATAAGAAACTGTCTGCATGGAAGGGAAGCTGAGAAGAAGTTACTTCTTCATAAACTGCATGCCCTCACCCGAAGCATGCCATTCAAGGCTAATGTTGTTGTCGGCAAACTGCTCTACGATCTCTGGAATAGAAGGATGCAGAGCCCGAAGAACCCAAGGCTTTGCCGTGTCCGAAGTCTCCCAGCGAAAAGAAGCAAACAAGCCGGAGCCTCTCCTTGCGCGCCATTCCGACACTCCAATCCCTCTTGGGTTTGGGCAAGAAGGTGATCTGCATTCACGTTCAGAAGCCCAGGTGGCGTTTGCATCAGCTCCTCTACTCTGGGAGAAACCGGAAGCTCTCCGGAGATGGTACCTGCATTCCAACTCGTCCTCTTGGGAAAGGCCAGTCGACGGCTGTATGCAAGTGGGCGGAGGTCCTAGGACTGCGAAGGCGTGACTACCCCACAAGAAGGACTCGCTGTCTCTCTGTTCTGCCCCTGCCGCCATAGCCATCTTATCCTCGGCCAAGCACCAGTTTCTCCTCCTGCAACGCAACCTTGCCTTCAGCATGGCCATTATGACTGTAATTCTGGTTATCAACCTTGCTCCTCGCTCGGGTTGCCGTCTTCGACCGCGACCGCCTCTGATAGTTTGGGTTAGAATGCAAATAATCTGTGGCGATTTGCGGTGTCGCGGTTATCTCTTCGTACGTGATGTGTCATTCTTTCGCCTCTTTAGCTCGACTTGATCGTCGCGCTCAGGCGCGCGTTTGGTGCGTCGCTTCTTCTTCGATTGCTCGTCCAGGTTCATCGGTTGCTGCACCGGCGCTTTCACACGCCGCACTTCACTTTCTGGTGCTCGTGGCACACCCGCTCACTCCACTTCGTGTTCCGTAGCGTTGAACACCGCCCATCTCGCCGCACGCTCTGCCCTTCCACCTCCACGCGTAGGGAAAAGATCCATCCGGCCGGGTTTCGAAGCGATCGCGGGACCGCAGACCTTCGCGGCGGTCGGAGGAGAGAGGTGGTTCCAGGCGCTGCAGTATTGGCTGGATGGGATGTGCTGGTCGGTGGTGGGTGACGTCGCGATGGCAGAGCTCACCGTCGACTTTGAAGTGTGCACCAAACTAGATCTTCCGGGTAGTGTCGTAGCGACGACGGACGGGACACCGTTGAGCATGCGTGCGAGGGTACTCGCAAGACTTTTAAAAACCGTCAGGGTTCAGCGACGAGGCGTGGGGGCGCGGGGCCTCTGGTAGAACATTTCCTGCTCTCCTTACTGCAGCTGATCCTGTCACTACCTGTCAAACCGTGACTCGCAGTCTGTCCTTCCTTCTCATCCTATTCCTTCCTCTTCGGGGCACGCAGGCGTGCATGGCGGCGTGGTGTTCCACCTCCCCCCGGGTGGCGACCACCGCCCCGCAGCTCGGGTAGACATCGCCCGCGAAACCCAGTTCCGTGAGCGCGAGCGGCTCGGACTCGCGCATGGCTGCCCACCGGATGGCGGCCCTCAGTTCCTCCTCCTTATGGCCGCTCTGCGCAAGTTGGGGCCGTAATACTGCTCTTCCGCCCAGGGCCGACTGCAGAAAGTGGTCGCCACAAAGGAATTACCCCCCGAAATTCACCGATTTTGGCCTGGACCAGGTGGCTTGTCTCCTGGGGTCTTTGATCTTGATACGCTCGAATTACCCGAAATTGTCCTTATTTTGTGACGAAAAAGTGCAAAGTAGCTTGGAAATGCTCTCCAGGACCCAAGGCTGCATACCTGAAGCACTCAGCAAAAAAACAAGAAACGAAAAAAAAAAAAAGACACCCCCCCCCCATGTTGAACTACGGGGGAACTACGGGGAACTGGCCCACCGACCACACCAGACAGTGGTCTTTTTTGTTTAACGCTTACGCCCGTCCCTAAACCCAAATTTACCTGTGCTTCGTGTGGGCTACAGCACATATACTTCTTTTAGTATTTGGAGTATTGTTGCGATAGTGGGAGTCATCGGCAAGCTGATGAGTACCACACTATGCATCCTTTGGGATTTCGCAACTGGCAGTCTCCTCAAGTACTTCCTACAAAGCAGGTGCAATTATACAAAAAGTAAAAGGTCCCAGTGTTGCTGGCATACCTGCGCTGTGGGACGCGTCTTCAATGACTTGCCTCAGGTATGCGAAACGCTCGATCATTTTGCTGGGGTCCGAGTGGGGGCCGGAGAATTCCTCGCCCAGGTCTTCTATTGCTTTGCGCACGCCTTTCAGCTTCACATGCACCATGCTCAAGACCGTCTCTTTGTGCTCGCGGGCCAGCTGATCTCTCACTCTTTCCGTCTCTTCGAGTTCTTCGTGCTGTGTGGTAAAACATGTGAGTGAACCCTTTCTTATCAAATCAAATCGCCGCTGACCGTATGAGCCGGTCCACCCCAGCTGATAGACTGCGATAGACTATTGTGTTCTTTTTTTTTCCCGACGACAACTAGTGTCAGACTAGCCTACCCGAAGGCAGTTAATTCCTTTAGGCAAGGTGGCAAGGTTTCTCTACCGGTGGAAGTTGTTTGGGTTAACGTCTTTTTTTTTTTCCCCAGACTAGCCCACCCGAAGGCAGTTGTTTTCTTTAGGCAGGCTATATTGTTGAGGTTAGAATGCAGATTATCTGATGGCCTGCATTATAATAATTTTACTAGTATATTGCCTGTTATAGCCTACGACAGCTTGGGTTAGAATGCAATTAATCTGTGGCGATAATCTGCATCGCCGGCGTCGCGATAGCCTACGATAGCCTGTGCTAGCCTTGTGATAGACTGTGATAGCAGCAGCAGGCTGACTCGGGCACAACTTTTTAACTACTACTCGACCGTGAAGGTTACGCTAGGCTTTCAACTCCCACAACCGTGAGCATCACAAACTCAAGAGGCCTCGTCAACCAGACCCTGCAGCATTATCATACTTCCAATAAAGAAAAAACCCAGGGCGCACACCGTTTTTTGGAGACATTCTTTCGTGTCAGTGAGGTCATGGTGGGCCGAGCGAAGCTGGTCCTGAAGGAGAGCAGCTTCGTTCTCCAGCTTCTTGATCTTCATTTCCGACTTCTCGAGTAGCTTTTTCGTGTCCGACAAGTCGTCGTCGTAGCGCCGCACTACCCGCTGCTGAGACTGGCGGAACTCGTTTAAGTCAGTTTGCATGGCCGCAAGCTGTGCGTGGAGGCTTTGAATAGAATGAAGAATGAAGAATGAATACACGAAACCGCACACCGCGAGAGTGGGAGAAGAGGGAAACTTGAGTTTTCGTTGACCGCACTTCCCTGAACCTACGTCCTGGACGCGGTTTCAGGTGGAAAATTGGCAAATGATCATGGATCAGTTCGGCGTTCCGCCACACGAAGAACCGAGACAAAATGTGACTGGCTGCGTGTGCAGCGGGACTCGTTACGGAGCCGAGCGCTGCCGCGTTGTCCACACAGCTCCTCCAGTACGAATCCTGCTTGCACCCAGCTCTCGTCGCACCGGCGGACCGTTTTCGAGAACACAGCAAAGCAAGTCGAAGGGTGTTCCAGCGGGAGCGGAAACGAAGCTGGGACAGCTGCAAAACGCGGGAAGCGACGGGGCCACCTTCCCATCTCTCCGGAAGGAACGGTTTCCAGGGACACCCGGCACCGCCGCCGAGCTGCACGCCAGCGCCCGACTTCGGCGGCCACTCGCAGAGTGCGCTGCCCGTGGCTCCGTGACCGGAGGCAGGTCGTCGGTCGCTCGTGTAGGGGTCCGCCAGCCGGACTGCGTACAGAGACGTTCCGCACGAAGAGCCCGAGACACACAAAATGTGACTGGCTGCGTGTGGAGCAGGACTCCGAGCGCTGCCACGTTGTCCACACAGCCCCACTGCGTTCCTCCGGGACGAATCCTGCGTGCACCCAGCTCTCGTCGCCGATGGCGGACCGTCGACAGCTTTATCGCAACCGTGCTGACGTTTTCAAGAGCACAGCAAAGCATGTTGAAGGGTGTTCCAGCAGGAGCGGAAACGAAGCTGTGCGACCGCTGCAAAACGCGGGAAGCGACGTGGCCACCTTCCCTTCTTCCGGAAGGAACGGTTTCCGGGGGAAGCCCGGCACCGCCGCCGAGCTGCACGCCAGCGCCTGACTCCGGCGGTCACTCGCAGAGTGCACTGCCCGTGGGCTAGGCAGGTAGTCGGTCGTCCAATGGAACCTCGCAGCATGCCATGTCCTACTCGGGCGGTTCAACTTCCTCACATTGCATGTGGCGGCATGTGTGAGAAAAATACTCGAGGGGCTGCCTTGTGCTTACTTCGAAGGAGGCTAGAGGGGGAGAAACAATACAACTACAAAGTGGGACTTTTTTGTTGAACGCTTACGCCCGCCACTAAACCCAGATTCACCTGTGTTTCGTGTGGGCTACAGCACATTTACCTCCTTTGATCTTTTGCAGCTGGCAGCCTCCTCAAGTATTTCCTCCAAAGCAGGTGCGTATACAAAAAATGAATAAGGGTAGAAAGTTATTTTTTTGTGCCCATGTTCGCGCGCGCGCAAAATTTTCCAAACCTCCGGGAAAAAAAACTTTTCAACAGGAAAGTGCAGGGGTGTATGTAACTCGGGACCCCCGGTCCTGGGTTTTTGACACCGCGACTTTTTTTCCAATTTTCATACAGGGTTTTTTTTCTAACTTTCGTTGTGCATGCACTTTTATTCTAGGTTTGGGTTGTTAACAGGTTGTTAACAGGTCGTCGCGCTCAGGCGCGCGTTTGGTGCCTCGCGACTCCTTCGACTGCTCGTCCAGGTTCATCGGTTGCGCGTCGATTTCTGCTTCTTCACGGCGCTTGGGCGATGGCCGCGCTTCGATGGGCGCTCCTCTACGCCGTTTTGTTGTCGGGTTCGACGCAGAGTTCGTTCGCCGCATCTTCGCTCGCTCGCGTCGGTTGTTACTCGTCTTCTGCTGCCTCCCCGGTAGCAGGAACACTCGATACGAGAACTTTACACAGCCTTCAGGGTGTAGTTGGTTCAAAGAAAAAGTCAAGTTTTCCCATTCAAGCATCAGACTGCAACCGTAGCATGGTGGCGGTAAGGGGTCCGTTCAAAAGAAAAAGGTGAAGCAGAAGGTTTCGTGTCCAACTGACATGACACAAATTGCGGTTTTCCTTCGCCGTTCGACGTGATGGTCTTTTGTAGGCACACCTGTGTAGCTCCCTTGCCCAAACCTTTTTGACGAAGCCGTGTGTTGGCTCAACAAGCAGAACGATACGCACGACGTGAGAGTCGAGCACAAGAAAAGCAAAACAACTACGAAATGACACGCAAAGTCTCTTCATGCACACACGAACGGCACAGTGTGGCATGACAGACTTGTGACAAATTGTCGATTTTTTGGTCCGCCAAAATCACTCAGAGTATGTTAAACCCTGCCTCTAACATGCTTTGCATCCTGGCTGAGTCTGGCAGAGTCTCGCCAGAGTCCAGCCTGAGTCTGGCGACTCAGTCTGGACTCAGGCAAACTCAGGCTGGGCAAATATTTATTAGTGTTCGGGTCACTTCAGTGGGGCAGTGAGGGCCAAGAATCACAATCACAATTGCAATCACAAGGATTAAAACCCAGCCACCTGAAAGGGACTAGTGATCTGGTACTTTAGGCACCACCTCAAGAACCAGATACACCATGCACATCTGCAAGCTTGCTGCCAAAACCTCAGTGACCAACCACTGAAGTGACCAGGTGCAGTACTTCAGTACCAGTACAGTAGTTCAACAGTGCAGCCGCCCAGCCTGAGTTTGCCTGAGTCCAGACTGAGTCTGGCTGAGTCGCGCTGACTCAGGCTCGACTCAGGCTGGACTCAGGCTCGACTCAGTCTGAGTATTTTTTCCCGGAGGGGAGTATTTCTCGCCAGACTCAGCCAGGATGCAAAGCATGCTCTAAACGCGGAAATTCGGTGTTTTTTGGATTTGTCTGTCTCTTTTGGTGCCCCCTGGTCCACATGAGAACCCGAATCTTCGTTTCTCCTCTTCGGGGACGTTGTGGTTTCCGAGCCAAGAAAAGTTTTTTGAGGACTCACCGTACGGGACACACTTTAGTCGGGAAATTACTTATCGGAACGTTACCGATAAGTAATTTTTTGTTACCGATAAATAATTTTGGTGTTACCGATAAATAATTTCTGTTACCGATAAATAATTTTCGATCCGAAACAAATTGGTACCCGTGAAGGCCAGGTAGAAGCCCTCTTCAGGCACATTTTGCGCCCGGATAGCCGAAACTGGGATATAGGGGACAAGATTTTGTTGCTGGAGAAGTGATTGCTCTGCCGCCCCCAAAGCCCAATCTGTTCAGCTGTGTTGATCACTTGGCTTTTCTATTGCTTCAGGTTTCGTATATCACGTTACTGCCACGACGGCACCTTGGCACTACGATCGAACAGACAGTCAATCAGAGTTGTCTTGTCGGAACGGTTCATCGGAGTAAAGCATTGCCATGGGTAGAGGAGTCAAAACCCAACTTTATCATAAAGAATACATACACCAGCAGATCAAAGAAAGGGGGGAAAGGTGGAAAATGCAGATCAAACGGGAGTAGAATGTGCGCACGCTTATCCGACTCTTGACTTACTATGCCGTGTTCTGAAAGCTGTCGAGGGGCCCCTCCATAGGTTCTCGCATGATTCGTTCGCCTTTGTAACACTATCCGTTTGTAGTAAGCTTCGCAATTGTGTTCTTGCAATATCTAACCGAATGGTGGGTGGCGGATTTCCGCGCTCGTGCGCAAGACACAATTATGCTGCTTTGCAGTGCAAGCCGAACCCGGTTCGCGACTTCGGTTGCGGTAAAGTGTTACAAAGTCTTCGGCTTTCAGATCCGGATACGCCTTATGCAACATGATAGTTAGAGGTCACTTGAAGGATACCCGTGTGCAGCGTTCGAAAGAGTTTGCGTATCTGGAGTCTTATTTTTTTGGGGGGAAGGCTGGATTTTTCGAGGAGATTTTTGAAACAGCCCAAAGATATTCGTCCAGCGTAATTGTTGTCCAGATTACTGACCGTGAGAAAGGGTTCCAAGTTCAAGCTGTCAATTCTGTCTGAGTGCGCGACACAGATTACCGATACCGCGTGCCTTCTGTGCCAGGGGTCGTGCTGTCCGGTGCTAACGTTGTAGAAGGCCCACCTATCAGCCTGAGTTCAGCTCCACAAGGTTCGTTTCGCTAAGGCAACTCATGATCACTTCGGTGTGAGGGATTAGTGGCAGAAACGTTGACTTGGCCAAGAGTTGCCACAAGCCACCACAGCACAGAAGCGCAGCCGAGGGCATCCTGCAGGAGAAGTCATAGCTGAGAAACGCAAGCCTGCAGCTTGTGTTCTCGGATGAGTCAGGCGCGAGGCAAGCACCCGCCAGCCTCAGAGTTGAGTCGGGAAGGATACATGTCGATATTCCTTGAGTGGGCATATGAAGCGCATGATTGCGGAAAAGGACAAGAAAAGAGCATGTTACAAAACCACCATCTATTGTAGCGCCGTGGCCCGTTGCATGGGCGTAGCATGAGCACACCTGCGGTGGGTTGACCACTGGCAAGCCCGAAGGGGTGCAGGATCCAAGTTTTGGGTCCAAGTTTTTTGTCCAAGTTTTGGGCCCAAGTTTGGGTCCTAGTTCCAACTTGGTTCAACACTGGTTCCCTGCCACCAAAGGTTGTTGCCGCACAAGTGCTTTGTCGTTCTCTAGTCTGCCCGAGCTCAGTCCACCGATTATAGATCATCACACGCAGGCCTCGAAGGTTTTGCTTCCTGCTGGTTCGTTTCCACTGCGGTTAGCCACGTACGATGTCGTGAGCTAAACATCCTCAAGAACGGACAAAAGCACTCACCCAGTAGCCCATTTTCCCATTCTTCAGTTGTCAAAGAAACGATCATTTTCTTCTCAAGTGTTGCGCTCCTCCAGAAGGCTGTTCGCAGGGATGCCCCGTGTTCAAGATGGATACCGTCAGAACTCAAATTTCTCATCCATCACAACAAGGAGGGGGTGGGTAACACGAAATTATTTATCGGTAACAAGAAATTATTTATCGGTAACAGAAATTGTTTATCGGTAACAGAAAATTATTTATCGGTAACACGAAATTATTTATCGGTAACACGAAATTATTTATCGGTAACAAAATAATTACTTATAGGTAACAAATAATTACTTATCGGTAACAGTTTCCAATAAATAATTTCCCGACTTAAGTGTGTCCGATATGGTTTTTTCCGAAGTTTTTTTTTTCTCGAAAAGTTTCATTTTTGCGCGCGCGCGCGGAAAATTTTGGGGGTCAAAATAACAAGGGCACAAAAAAAAAAAACTTTCTACCCTAACACAAAAACAGATGGACGGCGGCCTTGGAGGCTACCGGATACTGCGGATTTGTAAGAACATGCTTGATGGGCGTTGTATCCATGAATTGTAAACTCAAAAGAGAATGCTGGTGTGCTTGGGAGGTAATTAGTCAAGCACTGATGGTAACTCACCAACAGGCTAACATCCTCCAACACAAAATTCCTGGGACTGTTTCTTTCATAAACCAACTGGGACACACTCCTCTTTTGCGCCATCCCTACCTACACAAGGCGCCCCCCGATAGGGCTGGAGAGGGGGTAGTCACAGGCTCGCACGACGAAAGCACACCTGAGACTCCAAGCTGCGAACCCTCGGCGCGCTAGCCTTGCCATTGCTTCCAGAGTCGTGTTGCAGCAGCTCGTTGTCTTTCCGCAGCGCTTCGTTCTCCTGCGTCAGGCGCCGGCATCTGGTTCGAAGCTCGGCAGCTGGGTTGCGATGTTAAGTCAGTGTCTTGCCACGAAAGTCGTGACGCCACTGAACAGCGGCAAGGGTGGGCAAGCGAGAGGTGACGTGTACGATGTTTTCTCAGGTCAACAAGGGGTATCACCGTGTACACGTACAAGTAGTGTTAGTACTCGTCGGAATAGTATCAATGAACTAGGATGGTCGACCATGGATTACAGTTTACTAAGGTAGGGGGGCCCACGTACCCCCTTTTTTTTGGGACAAAAATTATAAGAGGTGGTTGCTCAAGCTTTTCGTGCCGCGGAAAACTTTGTTGCCTTTATACATGTTCCCCGGATGTTGCCCCACATTTTTCCTCCCCAGATTGGCTGATTTTCGAGCCTCCAGATGAACGTACTTTTCATGGACGGTTTACTGGGGAAATGCACTTAGCGTTTTTTTTGCCCAGATACCATTTTTTTGAGATTTTCGCATGCATGGGTTTTGAGCTAAAAACCCACACCTCCCTCCCGAAAACATCATTTTTACTTGGTGTAATGCCATATTTTGGACAGCTCGTGCATTTTGGCGACCTCTTTCACCATCCAAAAATCCACTTATGGTGGTGCCAGTCTATCTCAAGAGTTTGCCAATAATGCTGCAAAACGCGCCACCGAGGGTGGGTTAGCTCGGGAAATTGTGATTAGCGCGGTGTAGAGGGTGGGATAGCTCAGGAATCGCAAAAATCGTCATCTGGAGGGTGGGATAGCTCGGGAAATCGCAAAAAAACGCGTTCTAGAGGGTGGGATAGCTCAGGAAATCGCAAGAATCGTCACCTGGAGGGTGGGATAGCTCGGGAAATTGCAAAAACGCATTGTTGAGGGTGGGATATTAACAGCGCGTTGTAGAGGGTGGGATAGCTCAGGAAATCGCAAAAATCGTCATCTGGAGGGTGGGATAGCTCGGGAAATTGCAAAAAGCGTGTCCTAGAGGGTGGGATAGCTCAGGAAGTTGCAAAAGGCACCATCTAGAGGGTGGGATAGCTCAGGAAGTTGCAAAAAACGCATTGTTGAGGGTGGGATAGCTCAGGAAGTTGTGATTAGCGCGTTGTAGAGGGTGGGATAGCTCGGGAAATCGCAAAAAACGCGTTATAGTGGGTGGGATAGCTCAGGAAATCGCAGAAATCGTCATCTGGAGGGTGGGATAGCTCGGGAAATTGCAAAAAGCGTGTCCTAGAGGGTGGGATAGCTCAGGAAGTTGCAAATGGCATCATCTCGAGGGTGGGATAGCTCAGGAAATCGCAAGAATCGTCACCTGGAGGGTGGGATAGTTCAGGAAATCGCAAAATGCGCCATCTAGAGGGTGGGATAGCTCGGGAAACTGCAAAAAGCGCGTTGTAGAGGGTGGGATAGCTCGGAAAGTTGCAAAAAGCGTGTCCTAGAGGGTGGGATAGCTCAGGAAATCGCAAGAAATGCATTGTAGAGGGTGGGATAGCTCAGGAAGTTGCAAAAAGCGCATTGTAGAGGGTGGGATAGCTCGGAAATCGCAAAAATCGTCTACTGGAGGGTGGGATAGCTCAGGAAGTTGCAAAAAGCGCGTTGTATAGGGTGGGATAGCTCGGAAAATTTCAAAAAGCGCGTCCTAGAGGGTGGTAGCTCGGTAGCTCAGGAAATTGCAAAAGGCACCATCTAGAGGGTGGGATAGCTCAGGAAATTGCAAAAAACGCATTGTAGAGGGTGGGATAGCTCAGGAAGTTGCAAAAAGCGCATTGTAGAGGGTGGGATAGCTCGGGAAATCGCAAAAATCGTCTACTGGAGGGTGGGATAGCTCAGGAAGTTGCAAAAAGCGCGTTGTATAGGGTGGGATAGCTCGGAAAATTTCAAAAAGCGCGTCCTAGAGGGTGGTAGCTCGGTAGCTCAGGAAATTGCAAAAGGCACCATCTAGAGGGTGGGATAGCTCGGAAGATCGCAAACACGACTTTGCCGAAGAGCATGATACAGTGACAAAAGAAGAGTCTCAAATTAGTGCCCTCGAGTCCTTGTATCTGAGCCAGCTCTTGGAGTTAGCCAAAGTGTGTGAAGCAGCTCAGCCAACTCAACGTTCGAAGAAGGATGTCCTGGTCGAGTTGCTGAGTCCTCACTTTGGAGAGCTCGAAGAAGAAGTTCGAACCATGATGGCAAAGAACGAGCAGTCTCGGGGCGAAGCAAAAGAAAAGAAGAAGCGTGCCCGTGCCTCGCAGGGCCCGTCCTCCACCTTACCGAGGAGGAAGCGAACTACGCCGGGGAAGCCCCTCTGAAAACGTGCCCTGTTCTGTCCCTTGGCTTTTGGTGGTTTGCGAAAGAGCCGGCTCCGTCTTGCATGGCATGCTACTTATCGAGGCATCCGGAAAACGATGTGACACAGGAAACGGCTGGCTTGGTCTTCCTTGTACGGCATGGAAACCATTATTTAGCAAGCCGGCAAAAAGAAACTGCGGCAAAAAAGCCATTTTCTCCAGAATTCCAGTTCCATATTCCTCAAATAGCCAACTTCGTTTCGTTTCTCCGAAAATTTGGCCTAGCATCTCCCTCGAATGCGCGATTAGATCTACTTTCCTGTGAAGTTCCCTTTTTCCATGGTAATTGCCCAGGAGACACTGCGCCGAGCAGGAAGTTTTGGAGAAGATGTTCGATCCGAGGGCTGAACCACCTTCCTACCACCCTAACTACTCCACAGTCGTATTTTTTGGGGGGTTTTGCATGAAGCATCTCCTCGAATGCGCGATTAGATCTACTTTCCTGTGAAATCCCCCTTTTTCCATGGTAATTGCCCAGGGGACACTGTGCCGAGCTGGAAATTCTTTGAGAAGGTGTTCGATCCGAGGGCTGAACCACCTTCCTACCACCCTAGCTACTCCACAGTAGTGTTTTTTGGGGGTTTTGCATGAGTTTTCCAGCTGAAACGCGGTAAAAAAGCCCTCATAATTTTTGTCCCAAATTGCCCCATTGTAGCTTGCCTTGCGTGGGCCCCCCTAACTAAGGCAATAATATTATGAGCAAGGCGCATGGCTATACGGGCACGCCGACCCCAGGAGAATCACCGTGACACGTACAAGTAGTGTTAGTACTCGTCGGAATAGTATCAATCTTCTTGGATGGTCGATCATGTATTACAGTTTACTGAGGCAATATGGGCAAGGCGCATGGCTATACGGGCACGACCACCCCGCGCCGACCCCAGGAGAACTCGGGGTGGAGACGTGTCTTCTACGATTGTACCAATCCAGTAGCACTCCTGAACTAGCCCGCGTGCAGCACACCGGGCAGGCAGACCGCAAGACAGCATCAGGCAATTCTATGCAACTTCAGGAGATAGGGATCACCTGGATAGACCGTGGTGCAACGTGCGAGACAGCGGCAGGCAATGTGATGCAAGTTCATGGGGATAGGAGTGGACTGGCTTACGCATAGAGGTTTCACAGCAGGTATGTACCTGACCGGGCATGCAACACGGGCTTGCAGGGAAACGACAGGCATACCTTCCGTTTGCAGCATGGAATGGGCCTCGACAATTGCCTCGAAGACAATTGTCTCCAGCCGATTCCGCTTTGCCACCAGAGGCGCAAAGAGGCTGCGCCACTTCTCGTCATCGTTCATTGGGCCCAGGCTCGGCGCTTTAACAGCGCCACCTTGGGCCGGTGAACACGTGGCGGCGTCAGTCTTGTTCTGTGTCCACGGTACCCAACGCGGGTCGTGGTCTTCTCACCGAATCGTGGGGCTCACGGAGGCCGTGTGTGTGTGTATTGGTGCTTGAACTTTGCGTGCACAAACTGATATAACAGCGGGCGGGAACGAAGGGGTGTGTGTATTGAGTCCTTGTGGTGCAAAGATTGTCTCCCTGGGGAGGAAAGGGTACGCGGTGCCGGTC
>JAPJBO010002231.1:0-18953 GCA_030068145.1 Diplonema papillatum | reverse complement strand
CGATGCCCTTACTGCCGCGGTGCTTCGGGATCAGCTTGTTGTATGCTGCGAGGAGTTTTGGGTGGGAGGGGTCAAAGCACTTGGCGATCGCTTGTACCGCTAGGGTCGGTAGTGCATGACTTCTGTATCGGTCGCACTTGCCTCTCGTGGAGCAGAAGTACGACTGTGCGACAAGTGCGCAGACTCGGCTGAAGCGTTCCATCTTGGCTCGGTTGCGAGTGCAGGTTGCATGGTCCTTGTCCCCATGGAGACACCCTCCGAGGAGCCTTGAGGAGAGCCGCGTCGTGACTTCGCCGTGTCCGGGTACCGACAACTTGCAAACTCTCGTTGCGACCACTACGAGCTTCCTTTGAGCCATCTTCATCCCCTTGCGCGCCATCCAGTCGTTGAGCATCTTGATCTGGGCGGGGACAGAGTCGTTTTTTTTTTTTTTTTTAGATTAGCCTTCTATCTCGCTTGAAGTCGTGGAGGGCGGCCGCATGGTTACCATACGCGTTGCCGACGGGCTGCGCTGGGTAGGCAAGACCAAACTTCTTGGCCTGACCATCGACTCGGAACTCACGTTCCACCACCATATGCAGCGTGTAGTCGACAACTTCTCTCTGAAGATGAACTTCCTGCGGCACCTTTCCGGGAAATCGTTCGGTTGCAACACGTGCACGCTGCGCACTCTGTACCTGACGTACGTCCTACCGACATACACGTACGCCCTGTCGGTCTACGGCCCGTACCTCCTTCGTTCCACATCTCCCCTGGTGGCAACACTTGAGCGGCTGCACAACCGTGCCCTTATTCTCCTCCTCGGATGCAGGAAGAACACCTCCGAATTCTCAGCGCAACAAGAATCCGGGATCTTGCCGCTCCGTGCGATAGCAAGGCTCCGTATCGCCGCTTTGCGAGAGAGAATGCGGCGCCGCGGCACGCTCTGGCGAAAGGAGCTCGCCATGCACTCGACGATGAGGCGAGACTACGTTGACTTGTGCGAGAAGGCCGATACGGACGGGTGCAAGCGCGAGGAATTTGTTTTCAACCCGTTTGCCCCCTGGACGCCCAGCCCCAGGGTGTCTATAGTCGCCACCCTGCCAGGGAAAAAGGGCGACTCGCCTGCGGCCAAGAAGCGTATCGTCGTAGCCCGGCTGAACGAGCTTGAGCCGACGGACTGCTCAGCCTGGGTGGACGGCTCAAAGGTGAACCGCCGCCCCAGCCGCCGCCCTCGATAGCCGACAATTGGGACGAACGTCATCTCCCGTGGCTGAAGCGCTACAACGATAAGACGACATGGGGCGGGGCCGGACTGTACTTCGTGTTCGAGCCGTCTATCACCGACAGCCTGCGCAACGTCGCTGGTATGAAGCTCACCGCCGCCGGGGATCGGCGCACGACAACCCGGTCGTTCCCGGTCGGGAAATACGCGCACAGCTACCGCGCGGAGCAGGTAGCCCTGTACTCGGCCCTGGTGTTCTACAGTCAGCATCTCGCGCCGACGACTCGCCCGCTCCACATCCTCATCCTGAGCGACTCCCAATCGTTTCTCAAAACGTTGAGTGCCGGCCCGCATGCCCAAGTCGAGCCTCTCGCCATAGAGTGCTGGAAGATCCTGTCGGATCTGGAAGCAAGGGGTTATCTAGCCACCTTGCAGTTCGTCTACGGGCACTGCGGGCTTGAAGGCAACGACGTGGCGGACAACCTCGCAAAAACTGCGGCCCTCGCACACCGTCAGGCTGCGGAAGACTCTTCCGCGATTCACCCTGACCCCTACCCGCTGACCGTCGCTGATGCAATCTGCCGCTATCGACGGTACCTACGACTGGATAGCAGCGAATTAGGTGCCAAGGGTGCGTTCGAGCGTGCAGACGAGCACGGGAACATCTCGCCGTTCGCCCGTATTGTTCACGGGCGGCCGATACCTCGACGCCGTCACCTCACGGCGCGGGCGGAGCGAGAGATTCGCCAGCTGAGGACCGGGCACCACCGCCTGATCATGACGCTTTATTCTGCGTCGTACGTATCCCTCAGTTCGGATGAGCGGCGGTGGCACTTCCTTCCGTGCCCGATCTGCGGGGCTCGCTCGCCCAGCCCCCTGCTGCACTTATTCGTGCACTGCCGAGCCTTCGTTACAGCTCCCCTCAATACCCCGGACACGACCGAAGAACACGAGTACGGGCTTGTGCCCATAAGTAGAGGCAAACCCGCGTGCTCTCCCGACAACGGCGGTCGCAGTGTTCGCGGAACGCGGTACGCCGACGGCGCGACGGATGCTCGAAGCTGCGCCGCTGGAGATCCGCGTCCCGCTCCGCGCACACACAAGTTGGCTGTGCATTCGTCTCCTTTTTGTGGTTTGTGTTTCCGATTTTTTTTTCTTTTTCTTTTGTATGCGTTGGCAAACCGCAGCCCCACATCAGGACAACAGTGAGTGCAGAACAAACTGTCACAACCACGCAGCCGCCAGCAGGGAGGCACCACACGGAACCCGGCTGAGTGACAGGAAGGGGAGAAGAAGGGTAAACCGCGGCACGGTACTGCTCGGGGACGCGCCTCGCATACAACGGACTCTCTTTCTCCCCCGCCCCTTCAATTACAAGTTGAAACGTGTGACCGCCTTCATATTGGCAAACGTTGGCAATACCACAGTAGTGGTATAGCCCAAGGAACAGCCCCGGCTGCGCCAGGCACAGAGGCCGGAGGGAAAAAAGGGCAACGGTCTCGCGCAACAGCGCAGGCCGACACGCCCGCACAGCTGCTAACTGGGAAGCAACAGGAAAGCACCACACGGAACCCGGCTGGAAGGCCCCAAAGGGGAGTTGTCGGTGCTTACCAAAGCTGCCCTTGGTCAAACGCCGCCCAGGCCACCCAAACAACCAACTATTCTGTACCCCCTACTGGTAGCCGGAGCGGCTCGGTGGAGCATCACTGGATGCAGGACTGCAAGTCGCTGGCTCCCGACCAACGGAACGCAATCACCAACGCCACGGCAACGATCGACAACCGTACCCGCCACACAACGGGGAAGCTCGACCGCAAACAGCGCGGCACATAACACTCATTCCACGAAAACGTGTCACAGATTTTTGCTTCCTCATATCCGACATGTACAGGTCAAATTTTGAGCAAATTCGGTGCAGCCCGAAAACACATGGCAAGTCGTAGCGCAGGCGAACCCGAGCGACGTTACCGTCACCGGGGGGGCAAAAAGGCCCGGCCGAGAGGCCGACGGCACAAACGCAGCCCAGACACCGACCAAGCGCACAACGGTCCTCGGGGACATGCCACGCTAGCGAAACACTTCTTTCTTTCTTTCTTTATTTCTTTACTTATTTCCGTCTTCTTTCTTATTTCCCTCGTCGACCCCCCCTTCCTATCCCCTAACCTGTGGACCTGTCACTCGTGCGCGTGTCTCTTGGCGCAAACGGGCTAGTAACGCCTGACCGTTCCGGATGCTGCTCTTCTGAGCGGCTGAAGGAACGGTGCTTGTTTTTCATTCATTCATAGCCCTCTCAACCGCGCCACATCGTCGTTCTAAGCGACTCTCAGTCGCTCCTCAAAGTCCTCAGTCTGGGGTCGTATAAGCAGAAGGATCCAACCAACATTAGGATCTGGCTGCTGCTATGCGAGCTCAGAGCGAGGGGGTACGCGATAACGCTGCAATTCGTGTACGCTCACTGTGGGCTCGCGGGCAACGACATGGCGGACTCCTTGGCCAAGGCGGCGGCAGCTGAGCTCCAAGAATCTACTGCTCGCGCAGCCGCGACACATGCCACACCTCCACCTGCCATTCAAATTAGCGCCGCGGACGTCAAGTATCGACACAAGGCATACCTGAACCTAGACAGGGAACGACAGGCCAGGGAAGCCTACTACCGGGCGGACAAGGACGGCAACACGACTCCGTTCGTTAGGCTGGTCAACGGCCGGACGATAAAGCGGCGCCGGCACTTGACGCCTCGGGCCGAACGGGAGATTCGCCAGCTGCGCACCGGGCATCACCCACTCATCCGGACGATGTACACCCCGGACATGCGCGCGCTCAGCACAGCCGAGCGCGCCCGAACCTTCCGCCCGTGCCCGATCTGCGGGTCGCTCACGACCAGCCCTGTGCTCCACCTGTTCAAGGTGTGCGCAGACGACGCGACCGCGCCCTTCAGGCTCGCGATGCGCAACCAGGTGGAACACCGCAACAAGGGCGGGTTCCCGAACGCGGCCGACGAACTGTGGTGCACCTTGTTCGAGTACCCCGAACTCGCGCTTGCATACCTGCAGCGTGCGGGAGTACTCCCGCACTACACCATCCTCGCATCCTCAGCGTCCGAGCCCGAGCTCCAGTCGACTCAAAGCGTGCTGGACGCCGCCTCAGACATCTCGTCACAGGCGGAAGACATGTCGGACGAGCAGACAGTTGAATCGCAGCAACCGGAAGGCGATCTGGTTATGGTGGCCGAAGCGGACGACTGGCGGCTCTAGAAGCTTCTACTCTGGCTGACTTTTACTCCTTTCCCTCCTTCCCAACACCCCTCCCACCTCTACCAAGGCCCCGCACAGCCCCGTGATAGAGTCACGGAGTGAGCCGCTTATCGAAGTAACAACCCCACACCGACGGACGAGAACCCGGAACGCCAGACCGGTGACCGGCAACCACAAACACAGCCGCCAGCCAGGGCGACAACAGAGAACCGGTTGTTACTTCGAGCTGAAGGAATGCCCACTCCTCACCAAACGACTAACAACTGTGTCGGAAACAAGGCCGGGGAGGCTGGTGAGAACCACTGTCACCAAACAACCAAACAGTTTTCTTTTGCCGCGGCGGCACCACGGATTCGTCACCCGGCCGTACAGGCCCCGATGGGGAGAAGCCGCGCAGGTGCTGGCGGCAAGCAAGAAAAGCCCACCCGCAGCGACGCGAACGTAGTGGGAGGAAAGGCACCCCGAGCAATCGGAAGGAGCCACCCACAAGCACCCACAGACACGCAACCACCTACATAAGTACGCCGAAGTTCAAGAACTTGAAGACATGCAATGATGGAACCTCCGCTCAACTGAACCTAGTGGGCGCAGGGAAGCCACCGAGCGAAAAACGTACAATCAAGCAATCACTCTTTTCTTTCTGCTTTCACCCAAACCGGCAAACAAGCGGCCCAGTACAGCCGGCCTAACCTCGAAGCCGGCTCACAGAGCGGCTGTTCTTTTCTTAGAATCGCGGTCCGTTGGGCCGGTGGAAAGGAAGGTGCCTGATGGAAAAAAATCCAAAGTCCAAAAATTCTCACTCGGTAGTGAACAAAAAGGTTTTCCGCGGTTTTTTTAGCCCATGGTCCAGACGTTACCACACCCACACAGGGGGTTTGAGGGTCGGTGGTTCGATTCCCGCCGGAAATCGTTTTTTTGGGTTTTTGAAACAGCCCCAAAACCGACCTTTTGTCCATCTGCACGCCAGATTTTGGTCGCCACGCGAGCTGATTGCTTGCCCATAATCGCCAGGGATAGCTCTTTCCATCCCAAAAAAAAATTTCCCAAAAATTCCAAAAATTTGACCCAAAACGGGCTGCTTTTCAGACGGAAAATCTGTGACACTTTTTCGTGGAATGGGTGATATCAAAATAAAAAGTGACACCCCCCCTGAATATAGAAGTTTGATAGAAGTTGTGTAGGCTCCTAGTGGGTAACACCGATTATAGAACTGTTATTAACTTTGTGCCCATTATAGAACTGTTTTTAACTTTTTGCCCATTCTCGATAACTTTGTGCCCATTATAGAACAGTCGCTAACTTTTTGCCCATTATAGAACTTTCGCTAAAAATCGTCACTTCGGGGACTCGATACCACAACCTTCAGGACGGGTTTTGGCCTAAATCTGGTCCAAAACTTGAACAGTACGGTTTCCTGAGTTTGTGCCTACTTTTCCCAAGTTTGCCAAGACGTGTGGCAAGAGTAAGTTCAAGTTTGTGTTAGCACGCAGGCGGTACTCTGCATCGCCGGCGTGGTAGAAGAGACCTGCACACGGGTTTACTTCTCTTCGCACGTGATGTTGCTTTCACGTCTCGATCGTGCGAACGCGACCAGCATTGTTCCCAAACAGTGGCAACTTGGATCCAATGGTTGGATTTAGTCCAAATCTTGGCCGTGATTTTGGGTCCAAGTTTTGGGTCCGAGAAAAGCTGGGTGAAAGTCGGCTGAAGGAGTTGCCAAGTCTTCGAATCAGCTGTTTTTCGCAGGAAGATGCGTGCAACCAACGCGGAGGAGTCGGTTCTGCAACTGGGCATCAACGCTGTTGACAACGGCAGCAGGAAGTGACGAGCCTACGAAATCCATTCAAGAATGGGGTGAAATACCAAAACAGTACGGTTTCCTGAGTGTGCCCAAAACTTGGGTTCCAGACTTGGGTCCCACTTGGGTCCCAAACTTGGGTCCCAAACTTGGGTCCCAAACTTGGGTCCCAAACTTGGGTCCCAAACTTGGGTCCCAAACTTGGGTCCCAAACTTGGGTCCCAAACTTGGGTCCCAAACTTGGGTCCCAAACTTGGGTCCCAAACTTGGGTCCCAAACTTGGGTCCCAAACTTGGGTCCCAAACTTGGGTCCCAAACTTGGGTCCCAAACTTGGGTCCCAAACTTGGGTCCCAAACTTGGGTCCCAAACTTGGGTCCCAAACTTGGGTCCCAAACTTGGGTCCCAAACTTGGGTCCCAAACTTGGGTCCCAAACTTGGGTCCCAAACTTGGGTCCCAAACTTGGGTCCCAAACTTGGGTCCCAAACTTGGGTCCCAAACTTGGGTCCCAAACTTGGGTCCCAAACTTGGGTCCCAAACTTGGGTCCCAAACTTGGGTCCCAAACTTGGGTCCCAAACTTGGGTCCCAAACTTGGGTCCCAAACTTGGGTCCCAAACTCCCAAACTTGGGTCCCAAACTTGGGTCCCCAAACTTGGTTGGTCATCAATAGACGACAACCAGTTCAACTTCAAGCGTCAGCTGCCAGAGGCCCAGACTAACACTACCAGACTGCACGCAGCCTGACAGCAGTCTGAGCAGACCGCCCGGTCTGTTCGAGGCGTTTCCGTGGCAATCCAGGTGCGCAGTGGCACTACGTTTCTCACGACATAAAGGGTATGGGGTTGGCGTTGTTCAAGGAGCTGGATGCTGAGAGTACGTCCGCTTCGAGACCTGTGCAGCACTTTGAACATCGATGTCAGCCAGAATGCTACCGGAGCGCACGTGAGGAAGGTAGTCTCCATGATGGCGCAACGAGAGCTACCGCCAACATTTCGCTGGCTATTCATCAGCCTAAGCGACCTTGCCGAATTCCGGTATTCGGATGTACCCTGGCGTTACTGGGGTCAAAAAGAAACTGCCGCCCGCATCCCTTTTTGCATGCCCGTTTATCTGCGCACATCTTCCTCCACCTCATGGAAAGCGTGCGAAAGGGCTCAACAACGAATGCATACTGCCACAGCCTCAGCCGTTGGTGGGATCGCATGGATGCGGTTCCATTGCGTTCGGATGAAGCTGGGGAGGCAGAAAACGGGGAGCGGAAAGCTGACGTGCCCATGATCAGCAGCCCAAAAACCTGCGAGGTAGATCTGGCATGCGCGGACGACTTCCGTGGAAGGTTGCGGATCTGTCCCAGACAGGCTTTCGCGGAAAACAAACAGTTTTGATTTGCGATTGCCTGCACCGCAAGGCGCGTAGCAATCTGGCCTTTATCGTTCTAAGTGAGCAGCTTGCCGCAATGAAAACCAACTTCGTCTTTCGTGGGGGGCCCTATACGGCGTTCCGGTTTGCGGGTGGAACTGGAACGATTCGTGTGTGCAATTGCGAGGCGCCGACAGCCCTGCTGTTTGTGCCAGACAGGAACCTCACCAAGAACCTCGTGCAGAGAGCTCAGAAGGAATTGGAGGAAGCGGGTGATAGCGATGCAGCAAGTGAGGAGTGTGAGGAGAAAGCAGACGACGAAAAAGACAAAGACGAAGACGAAGAGGAAGAGGAAGAAGAGCGGAAACATATTTGCAGTGCGACTTGTGTGGCAAAAAAGCTGTTGAATCCTCGATGGCTGCCCATATCGACGCAGCACATCGCGACATTCAATGCCACTGCATGGCTGAATGCCCTGCATGTCGTGTAAAAGTAAAGGCAGCTGGAATGAGTCAGCATGTCCAAAAAAAGCATCCTGCTCTCTTCGATGCAAGCTGTGCTGGAGAAAGCTTGGATCAAAGGGTGCGTGGACACGGCACATCCGCCAGCACATGACATAACTTGCTCTGATCGAAGACTTGATCTGTCCTTCCTTTGTAAGTTCCCAGAAAGTTATGCTATGTTTGTTTTATCGCCGGTCTCGAGTCCTGTTTCTCCTTGTTGTTGTCCATCTGCTGACGCACGCTCCAGACCGCCGCCACCAGAAATCCCCCACAGTCTGCAGTTTGGGGGGTCCACACAACGGTGGATAACGGTGGAACCCCACGATCTGTCAAGTTCCGATTCACTGCTGTTGCACTACATAGAGTCTAACAATCAAGAAGAGGTAGACAGCAAAAAAACCCCAATACAAAACCATGGCCTGAGTAACAAGCGAAACTGGCCCAACCCCATGAGAGAAGGGCACTGGGAGACGTATTCTGAGGTAATTCAATCGAGAATGGGCAAAAAGTTAAAAACCGTTCTACAATGGGCACAAAGTTAGCGACTGTTCTGTAAATGGGCAAAAAGTTAAAAACAGTTCTAGAATGGGAATTAGCCCGCGGGGAGGCGTGGCGCTTTGCCGATTTCGCTGCGGGCTTCGCCTTTTTGCTGCAGAATGCAGTCTGAGGCGAGGCACGGCGCTTCGTCTTCGTCGACGAAGGCGCAGGCTCGCGACGGTCCGCCACCTTCTCACCCTTCTTCTCCAGACGGTCGTTTAGCCAGGCCATGAGAGCTGCAGGCGGCTTCTTTGAACACACCCAGGAGGCAGAAGAAACAAGTTCTCCGGGGAGGCCACCCTGGACATGGCGACGTAAATCGCCTGAACGTGACGTGACCGAGGGAAGCTGGACGCTTGTTGAGGTCGATTACGCCGTTCTCCAGCGTCAGCCCCTGGCAGCGCCAGAACGTGAAAGCAAACCCAGGCAACACCTTGAAGGATCAGGTGTTCCTGCGAGTGTGCCTTTCCTCGATCTCTTCGAGTCGTCAGTCCCGTGCACGCGTTTGACAGGGACCTCCTTTCCGTCCACAGATACCACCTATGTGTCGTCTGCCGAAGCAGCCGGAGACAGCAGGCGCAGGGGGCAGGTCTTGCTTTACAATTTTCTCTTCTTCGTGGAGACCCGCCCCCGGCAATCCCGACTGTCCAATCACTGTCGAGAAAGGTTTGTACCCTATAGTGATGAGGTGGTAGACCAGGCCCCCACGAAGCCTTATCACCCATTCCACGAAAAAGTGTCACAGATTTCGGCTTTTTTCGGATTTCTGCCGAAAATTTCCATCTGCAGGTCCGAAAATGGTCGGTTTCGAGATTTTGAGGACACGTTTGAATCCGTTGAGGACAGGGCTTTCCGAATATTTGGTCGGATAAAAATTTTGACCGACCCCCCCCCCGGAAATGGAGGTCGGCACCCGAAAAAATGGGGTCCTGGAGATCGGTTTTTTTTCTCTCTGCATCCAGGAGGGGGTCAGATTTTGATCGCTGGGCTAGCTGGCAGCTTGCCCATAATCGCGCATCCCAGAACTACTCGAAAACCAAAAGATTTCCCAAAAAGACCTCGAAAATAATTTCCAGACGGCTGCTTTTCACACCGAAAAATCGCAAAAAAAAAAATTCGGACCGGGGGAATCGAACCACGGCCTACAGGGGCCCAGGAGGGTGCGGTAACCGTTAGGCTATGTTGCCAAACCTCAGAATGAATGAATGAATGAAAAACAAGCACCGTTCCTTCAGCCGCTCAGAAGAGCAGCATCCGGAACGGTCAGGCGTTACTAGCCCGTTTGCGCCAAGAGACACGCGCACGAGTGACAGGTCCACAGGTTAGGGGATAGGAAGGGGGGGGTCGACGAGGGAAATAAGAAAGAAGACGGAAATAAGTAAAGAAATAAAGAAAGAAAGAAAGAAGTGTTTCGCTAGCGTGGCATGTCCCCGAGGACCGTTGTGCGCCTGGGCTGCGTTTGTGCCGTCGGCCTCTCGGCCGGGCCTTTTGCCCCCACGGTGACGGTAACGTCGCTCGGGTTCGCCTGCGCTACGACTTGCCGGTGCAGCCCGAAAACCGGATTTGCTCAATATTTGACCTGTACATGTCGGATATGAGGAAGCAAAAAACTGTGACACGTTTTCGTGGAATGAGTGTTATGTGCCGCGCTGTTTGCGGTCGAGCTTCCCCGTTGTGTGGCGGGTACGGTTGTCGATCGTTGCCGTGGCGTTGGTGATTGCGTTCCGTTGGTCGGGAGCCAGCGACTTGCAGTCCTGCATCCAGTGATGCTCCACCGAGCCGCTCCGGCTGGTACAGAATAGTTGGTTGTTTGGGTGGCCTGGGCGGCGTTTGACCAAGGGCAGCTTTGGTAAAGCACCGACAACTCCCCTTTGGGGCCTTCCAGCCGGGTTCCGTGTGGTGCTTTCCTGTTGCTTCCCTGTTAGCAGCTGTGCGGGCGTGTCGGCCTGCGCTGTTGCGCGAGACGGTTGCCCTTTTTTCCCTCTGGCCTCTGTGCCTGGCGCAGCCGGGGCTGTTTCTTGGGCTATACCACTACTGTGGTATTGCCAACGTTTGCCAATATGAAGGCGGTCACACGTTTCAACTTGTAATTGAAGGGGCGGGGGGGAAAGAGAGTCCGTTGTATGCGAGGCGCGTCCCCGTGCAGTACCGTGCCGCGGTTTACCCTTCTTCTCCCCTTCCTGTCACTCAGCCGGGTTCTGTGTGGTGCCTCCCTGCTGGCGGCTGCGTGGTTGTGACAGTTTGTTCTGCACTCACTGTTGTCCTGATGTGGGGCTGCGGTTTGCCAACGCATACAAAAGAACAAAAAAAAAAAAAGGAGACGAATGCACAGCCAACTCCAACCAACTTGTGCGTGCGCGGAGCGGACGCGGATCTCCAGCGGCGCAGCTTCGAGCATGCGTCGCGCCGTCGGCGTACCGCGTTCCGCGAACACTGCGACCGCCGTTAGCGGGAGAGCACGCGGGTTTGCCTCTACAGTATGGGCACAAGCCCGTACTCGTGTTCTTCGGTCGTGTCCGGGGTATCGTCAGGGCTGGACGCCACAAGGACTTGGAAGGGTGGAAGGGCGCCAGCTCTCTGTAAGTAAAAAAGGGCGAGCTCGGGGTGGACGAATAAGAAGTACCAGAGGGAGTCGATGGGTCCGCCTGGGTCCTTCTTTATCCGCCTTGTTACCTCAAGCCGCAGCGTGGTCCTGAGGGGAGCTGTAACGAAGGCTCGGCAGTGCACGAATAAGTGCAGCAGGGGGCTGGGCGAGCGAGCCCCGCAGATCGGGCACGGAAGGAAGTGCCACCGCCGCTCATCCGAACCGAGGGATACGTACGACGCAGAATAAAGCGTCATGATCAGGCGGTGGTGTCCGGTCCTCAGCTGGCGAATCTCTCGCTCCGCCCGCGCCGTGAGGTGACGGCGTCGAGGTATCGGCCGCCCGTGAACAATACGGGCGAACGGCGAGATGTTCCCGTGCTCGTCTGCACGCTCGAACGCACCCTTGGCACCTAATTCGCTGCTATCCAGTCGTAGGTACCGTCGATAGCGGCAGATTGCATCAGCGACGGTCAGCGGGTAGGGCTCAGGGTGAATCGCGGAAGAGTCTTCCGCAGCCTGACGGTGTGCGAGGGCCGCAGTTTTTGCGAGGTTGTCCGCCACGTCGTTGCCTTCAAGCCCGCAGTGCCCGTAGACGAACTGCAAGGTGGCTAGATAACCCCTTGCTTCCAGATCCGACAGGATCTTCCAGCACTCTATGGCGAGAGGCTCGACTTGGGCATGCGGGCCGGCACTCAACGTTTTGAGAAACGATTGGGAGTCGCTCAGGATGAGGATGTGGAGCGGGCGAGTCGTCGGCGCGAGATGCTGACTGTAGAACACCAGGGCCGAGTACAGGGCTACCTGCTCCGCGCGGTAGCTGTGCGCGTATTTCCCGACCGGGAACGACCGGGTTGTCGTGCGCCGATCCCCGGCGGCGGTGAGCTTCATACCAGCGACGTTGCGCAGGCTGTCGGTGATAGACGGCTCGAACACGAAGTACAGTCCGGCCCCGCCCCATGTCGTCTTATCGTTGTAGCGCTTCAGCCACGGGAGATGACGTTCGTCCCAATTGTCGGCTATCGAGGGCGGCGGCTGGGGCGGCGGTTCACCTTTGAGCACCGAGCCGTCCACCCAGGCTGAGCAGTCCGTCGGGTCAAGCTCATTCAGCCGGGCTACGACGATACGCTTCTTGGCCGCAGGCGAGTCGCCCTTCTTCCCTGGCAGGGTGGCGACTATAGACACCCTAGGGCTGGGCGTCCAGGGGGCAAACGGGTTGAAAACAAATTCCTCGCGCTTGCACCCGTCCGTATCGGCCTTTTCGCACAAGTCAACGTAGTCTCGCCTCATCGTCGAGTGCATGGCGAGCTCCTTTCGCCAGAGCGTGCCGCGGCGCCGCATTCTCTCTCGCAAAGCGGCGATACGGAGCCTTGCTATCGCACGGAGCGGCAAGATCCCGGATTCTTGTTGCGCTGAGAATTCGGAGGTGTTCTTCCTGCATCCGAGGAGGAGAATAAGGGCACGGTTGTGCAGCCGCTCAAGTGTTGCCACCAGGGGAGATGTGGAACGAAGGAGGTACGGGCCGTAGACCGACAGGGCGTACGTGTATGTCGGTAGGACGTACGTCAGGTACAGAGTGCGCAGCGTGCACGTGTTGCAACCGAACGATTTCCCGGAAAGGTGCCGCAGGAAGTTCATCTTCAGAGAGAAGTTGTCGACTACACGCTGCATGTGGTGGTGGAACGTGAGTTCCGAGTCGATGGTCAGGCCAAGAAGTTTGGTCTTGCCTACCCAGCGCAGCCCATCGGCGACGCGTATGGTAACCATGCGGCCGCCTTCCACGACTTCAAGCGAGATGATGATTTTGCCATGGTGCTGGTGCCAGGGCGAGTCCTTCTCCGGCTCCAGGAACTTCCAGGCCGATCTCGACTTCAGCGTCGCGGCGTAATCGGCGGGCACCGTGACGTCGACGGCTGTGGCGTTGAATCTCGTCCTCAGAGGTACAGGTTCGGGGGCACCAGGATCCCGAAACAAGACTGCTTCCGTCTTCAGCTTTGACAGGTGCATTTTGGCTTCGATCGTCCAGTCCTCGACCACGTCCACAACCATTTGGGTGTACTTCTCAAGTGGGGCGCGGCTTGGGGAAGAGACTACGACGCCGTCATCGTCGGCGAAGAGTGAGAACGTGATCCAGGAACCCCCTTGGGTCTCTTCAACAATTCGCTTGTTGAGAGCTTCCAGTGAGGTGCCGAGGCCGTCGATGTGATACAAGAAGAGTATCGGCCCGAGGACGGTACCCTGGGGCACGCCGTGCTTCAGGTGGAACTTGCTTCCGGTGGCCCCATCGACCTTGAAAGCCGCCCTTCTGTTCCTCAAGAAGGACTCAAGCCACACGAGAAACTTAGGGGGGACTCCCTTACTCTGCATAGCGTCGAGTAGGAGGGCGTGGTCGACGGTGTCAAAGGCGTTGGCCAGGTCGAACGAGAGGAGGCAGACGCGTCGCCGGGTAGGTACCGCGCAGTCGATCGTGGTCATGACGGAGTAAAGCTGCTCCTCAGTACCTCGCTGCTTACGGAAGCCGCCCTGCCGAGTGCAGAAAGGTAGGACCTGGGTGACTTCCTCGTTCTCCGTCAGGAAAACCAGCCGGTTCTTGACGATCACTTCCATCAGCTTGGAGGTAACGCTCGTCAGAGAGATAGGGCGGTAACCCTCAGGGAGGGAGTGGTCTCTGCCTGGCTTCGCGACAGGTATGACGTGGGCATCACGCCAGGTGTCCGGGACAAACCCTTCACCCCAAGAGATGTTCAGGAGCTCGAGGATCAGCTGCTTGGCGCCTCCATCCAGCCTGGACAGGAACTCGGTGCAGATGCCGTCGGGGTCCAGGGATGTCTTCGGGTCGAGATCCTTGAGAGCACGATCAAGCTCGTCCTCGGTTATACGCCCACAGCCAACGTCGTCATCGGACGGGCGATTTTTCGGAGCCCATCGGCGGGGGGGATCAGTGTTTGCGCCCCCACAGACGGACTCGAGATGCCGTCCGAGGATTTCGGCTTTGACTTCGGCTTCGACGCAGAAACCTTCGCCGTTCCGCAGCGGAGGGATAGAAAGGTGGTTGCGCCTACCGTCCAGCATGCGGACCTGGCGGAAAAGGAGGGCAATGCCAGTGCACCTGTTAATGCGGCCCGCTATCCTGTCCCAGTAGCAGGTTTTGGCCTGCGTGGCGGCCTCCTTGAACTCGCATATCTTCTCGAGGTGTGCACAGATCTTGTCCGAGGAGTCGGGCTCCGCCTGCAGCTCCGCGAAAGCGGCGGCTTTTTCACGTTCGAGGGTGGTGAGCTCAGGGGTCCACCACGCCTTGTACGCACGGCCCTGGGTGTACTTCGGGACAAAATCATGGATGGCACGGCGGAAGCAGGAGGCAATGCGTTTGGCGAACTGGGTGTTGGTGGCCGGTCTTTTGGCGAGAAGGGTCGCGCTCTCCTCATCCAACCGAAGCATCATCTCTTCCCAGTCTGCCCGTTTCCAGGAGAACCATGTAAGCCTGGGGGGCCGAGGCTGCCTGTACCCCCTCGGAACCTCGAAGGCGACAGGGTAGTGGTCGGACTCCCAGGAGTCCAGTCTCCTCCAGTTGCGTATGAAGCCGGGGATGCGGGAGGAGATGGCTACATCCGGGGATGAGTTTCTGATACCCGGCCTCGGCGGCATGGTGTGGACTGCGGGGTTGTTGCTAACCACTGCCGACACCTCGACGAGCCAGTCCTTCAGGTTCCGTCCGCATGCGTTAATAGCCCCGTGGGACCAGTCCGGGTGGTGGGCGTTTAGGTCACCGGCGATGACGACGGTGTCGTCCATCGGAAAGGGCTCCATGTCGAGGTTTGTGTGGGAGGATTTCGACGGTGGGTGGTATACGTTGTAGACCTGCAGTGCTGGGAGACCGATGCGGGTGATCTCGATTGCCACGCATTCCGTCGTAGAATTACATAATCCCGCGGGGACAGGGATCTCTTTTACGTGCAGGTTGGACCTCACAAACGTGGCGACCCCACCGCCTAGGCCACCTCGGTCCCGCCGAAACACCCTGTAACCGTTGAGAACTGGAGGAGGAGACTTGCTCGACAGCTTTGTCTCCTGCAGGAGGAGAATGTCCGGCATGTAGGCGGCGATTCCTCGGCTGATGCTATCTAGCCCCCGAGACAACTTCTCGCGAGCGAAGAAGGAGTTGCAGTTGAACGAGATGAACTTCAGGGTAGAGAGCTCGCCCCAACCGCGCTCGGGACGTCTGCGATTGGCCGCTGGGGGGAGTGCGGCGCTACGCGGTGGTTGAACGCCGGCCTGCTGGGCTCGGCGAGGAGCCGAGGGTTGTCCCGGGGGAGCCTGTCTCCGGGTGTTGGTGACTGGTGCAGGTGCCGGATTTTGGAGGGTTTGGGCGCCGCTCTCTGGGGTTGAGCTGGCGAGGAGGGGGGCGCCGAGGGGGGGATCTCCCGGGCGCGGGGGTAACCCTCAATGCTGTGAAAGAAGCGGAGGGCTTCCTTCTGAGGGAGACCCGTCGAAGCCCAGGTGGTCTGGTATCGACGGTCCCGTGGGCAGAGGCGTAGCCCCTGGTCTTGAGAGAGTGTCAGGGGGGAGGGGACCATTTGGTGGGGGTTGACCGGCTCCCCTGGCACGTGGAAGGTCCGCGCTGTGGGAGCGGGGTGGGGGGTACACCATCCGCGTGGCTCCGCGTCCTCCCCCTACGGCCCGCGGGGCGGGAGCGGTATGGGCCGGTGCCGCAGTTGCTTGGTTCCCACATTGCGGTGCTGCAGCGTGAGGGGGCTCGGCCTGAGGCAACGGGGTGTCTTGTGCCTCGGAGGTCGGCTTTGTCTGGGGTTCGGCAAGGGGGCGACGACGAGGCTTGGCGCGGCGGTCCTTGTCGGGTTGGCCCTGCGAGCACGGAGGTTGCTGATCGGGGGGCGGAGGAGTGGTAGAAGGTGGCGTTGACGGCGCATGTTGCTCCTGCAGAAGCGGTTCGGGACGTCCGGCCGAAGGCGGTGCACTGGCATCCAGCTGGTGAGGGCAGTCGGGCTCGGCCACTCGGTCCGGGGTAGTGTCCCTCGCTCTCTCGCGCGTTGAGGCTGTCTTGGCGCGGCGGTCCTTGTCGTGCTGGCCCTGCGTAGGCTCCAGGGCGTCGGCTGCTCCCCCGTTGCCCGTTCTCACTGCGGATGTGTCGGACGTAGGTGGCAGCGAGGTAGGAGGGCAAGGGGGTTGCTGGGCGAGGGACGGAGGGGCAGGTGGCGCAGGCGTCGCGTCCCCCTGCTGTCGGGGCGGTTCGGCACGTCCGACGGAAGGCGAGGCGCTGGCATCTGGTTGATGGGGGTGGCAGGGCACGTCCACGTGGTCCGGTGTCGTGTCCCTAGCTCTCCTGCGCGTTACAATCTTGGTACGTCGGTCCTTGTCGTGAACGCGGGTGCTGACTGTAGCCAGTTGGTCCTGCGTGGCCTCCAGGGAGACGCTCTGTTGCCTCACCGCCTCAGATAGCCGCTGGTGGGAGCTTTCCAAGTTGGTCCCGTGCCTGTGAAGGCCAGCGGCAAGCTCTGAGCGGGTGTTGGCAAGTGCCTCACTCTGTGCACGAATGTCCGCAGTAAGGTGGGCGAACTTCGCATTCATCCCCTCTGTAATGGAGCGGAAGCCAGAGACGAGATCCTCCTGCGTTCTCTCCACCGCCTCCCGATAGCTGGACCGCAGCTGCTCCGAAATGGTCACAACGTGACTGACGGCCGCAACAAGGGCTTCCGGCTGTTCAGCGTCGGACCTCGGCGGGCGCGTAGGATGAGGGGTGTCGCCCTCAGGGAGAGCGTCACTTGGCTCGCTTACGACCTCCTCCGTGCTGTCGGCGTCAACGTCCATGACAGACGCATCTTCGGGGTGGTCGACAGCGGTAATGGTGAGTCCCCCGGCTAGTGCCTTACGACCCGAGCCCGAACGGTCGCCGAGAAGGTGTAGACCCGCAAGGATCTTCTCGGCCATGGCGGACCCGTGCTGTCTGCTGAGGACGGCAAGAGACGGGAGCTGGGGGGTCTCGCTTCCGGCGGAGGCGGCGGGGGCAGGGTCGCGGAAGGAGTCGGAGAGAGGCGGGGTCCCACTAGTCTGGAACGGCTCAAGGGGGCAGCGGGGGACTCGCTTGAACTTGAGCGTCAAGCCCTGGGCAGTCCGGAGGACTTCTCTCCCGGGAAGCGTCTCGGCCTTGACGATCCAAGTGAGGAAACGTCCCCCTTTGTTCGTCCGGAAAAGTGGGGTGGTTTCCCAGCCGAGGTCGCGGAGGTTGCTCTGGAGCGAGGTTCCGTTGGAGCGGCAGGGCACCCCCTGGACTTCGAAGTAGCCGACAGGTGGGGGCTGGGGGGGGAGTAGGGCCTTGGCGCGTTTGAAATCCTCCACCTTGACACGGATGCCAAGATCGCCTCGGCAGTAAGAGAGACCCACGTGAAGGTCCGGGATGTGCGACGCGACCCTCATGGCCCCGGGGATTGTGCCGGTTCCAATGTAGATGATGCGATATTTGGCATCATGTCCGAGGGGTTCAAAGAAAGCGGTGTCAAAGCCGCTCGACTTGAGGACGCTCTCCGCCCGATCTTCTGGGACTGCGAAAACAGCACGTACGAATGTGATTGTGCGGCTCTTCGTCAGCTCCCGCTCCGCTGTCACGTCCCAGATCCCGTTGATGTGCTGGCGGCCGACGCTCTGGTGCAGGTGGTAGCGGGCTGTCGCGTGCCTGTGTTCTTGCACGTCGCTCCAGGGGACATCTTGGATCGGGATCGTGACCCGGAAGCGGGCCTCCGGAGTCTCCCAACCGGGGTATAGCCCGTCGCGAGCATCCTCCCCGTCGCTCCAAATTAACCCGCGCTTTCCACTATCCTTGCCCCCCTTCTCCCCCTTGCGGCCCTTAGTATCCCCTTTCTCGCCCGTGCGACCCTCCATGCCCCCCGGAAATGCGCGCGTTTCGCTGCTAGAGGTGCTTGAAGGCACAGCCGTCTTACTCCCCTTGGACCCCCGGAATCTGCTGTGTCCTCCGCCTCGGCCGCCCCCGCCGAGCACCCTGACCATTACCGTCAGCGTGTTGTCACGGGAGATCCCGTTCGCCGCGAAGGAGCTAGACAGGTCAATTCGCCTGTTCTCCAGCGCCACCCAGCACACCTCGGGGTCAAACCACGCCATCAGGGCGAAGAACTCCCCTACAACCTCGGCGCTACAGACGGTGTGGTGGCGGTGTTTCCCGGTTGGGTCCCGAACCCAGAAAGTGAGCGTATGGCTCGGCGGCACCAGTCCCTTGTCGTCACAGTCGGGCCCTTCTGGAAGCTGCTCGCATGGCGCGGGCGTTGTCGCGTGAGGCGTTGGTGTGGGGATGAGAGTTATAACAGGAGCAAGGGCAGGCGCCGGTTGGGAGACGGAGGTAGGAGGCAGCAGAGACAAGGAGGGGCCCGGCGGTGCAGGCGGAGCTGATGGCGGCCGCGACGCTGGAGTTGGAATGGGAGCGGCCAACGTCGGCGCAATCGCTGACCGTTGCGAACCCTGTACTACGGTCGGCGTGCTGGCAGTATCCGGGGAGTCGAGCCACATCAAGAAGATCGCCAGTGCACGGGCGCCCCTACGCCGGTCCGCTGCCCTCTGTAGCCTGCGCTGTCTCGCGGTCTGGCTCCGGAGTACGGAGCGAGGGGGCTGCGGAAGGCAAGGGAGGTGGGGCGTGTCGACGGCGTTGACCAAACAGTGTTGGTCTTGAGGTGACCAAACAGTGTCGGCGGCTG
>JAPJBO010002230.1:0-18967 GCA_030068145.1 Diplonema papillatum | reverse complement strand
AGAGTGTGAACCAGTCAACCGCCGTGAATCAACCGCGCTGCTGCGAAGTAGTAAGCTGAGTCTTTCGGCTACTTCCCTAAGGCAGAAGGTAACCTGGCAGCTGCGACACCACCCGCCTTCGGCGTTCCTCCCTACTGATTCGTCTCTATCTGAGTATCTTTCCACCGTAGCGCGGGACGGACACTACGGTGACCACCTCACGTTGCAAGCCGCAGCAGAAGTGCTGAAGGCAACTGTGTGGGTACTATCAACAACGAATTTGGCGCACCTCAGGTGCGAAGGAAGAGCTGGTAATTCGTCACGCATCATTACCGTGACGTACCGGCCGCAGCACTATGACGCGTTGCACGTACCGCATGAAACTCTGCAGCTGCTGTCGACCCTCGGCCCCGAGGTGTCACAGCTTCCCCTGAGTGAGATAGCAGCAGACAGTAAACCCAGACTCTCAGCCCGGAATACGATAGCGCCCCCTGGTCGCACGATAGTGCTAGCAACGGCAAACGTGGGTTCCATAAATGCGAGAAGTCGGACAGTGGCGACCCTCCCGGCGGACATCGTCGCTCTGCAAGAGACCAGGGCGGGCCCAGAGACAAAAAGGACATGCGGGCTGTTTCTTGCGGCATACGGATGGGACTGTCACTGGGGCGAAGACGTGCCTGTTGTTGTGGGTGCGAACGGTATAGGACAACGGGTGCCAGGAGGCGCAGCTGTCGCCACCCGCGGCATGGTGGCTAGTGTCTCCCAGCCCACAACAGAGTTGGAGAGAGAGTTGGCGAGGAGTACACGAGTCGCGCACGCGGTGGTGGCAACGGGAAATGCGCGTATGGTGCTGCACGTGATATCGGTGTATGCACCCGTAGGCAGGGAGGCGGCGGTGGTACGGGATCGGGAGAAGCTCATTGCAGATGTTTTCGAAATGGCGGCAGGACTCGGGCAGGTACCGATAGCTGTCATGGGTGACTTCAACACGCCGGCAGAGGAAAGCATGTCCCTGACCACAGCCTGCCAAAGTGGATGGGTCGATGCGGCGTCAGCGGCTGCGCGAGCGGGGTCACAGGACGCACCGCCCACCTGCTGGGCGGCGGCGGCGGGCTCCCGAATAGACATGTGCTTCCTGAACGCAGTAGCAGCACAGACCGTGGTGACCGTCCAAACCGCGAAAGCGGGAGAGTATGACATACCGACCCACTGCCCAATCTTTGTCACACTCAACATACCGGCTTTCACGCCGCCCAAACGCAACCACCGGATACCCGCCCCTTTCCCGAGGAGAGTGCCAGTGCAGACGCAGGAGCAGAAGCAGAGCATGCTAGCGTCGGCCTTGCGTCGAAAGCGAACGGAAAGTGGGGCGGACGGGGCGTTGAGGAATGCGTCTGAAGTGGCGGAGGCGTACCTGATTGATTTGCACCGAGAGAACCTCGAACCAGGGTCGACTGCTTACCGGGGTAGAGCCGGCGGCTACCGCACACGGGAGGCGCACGCATCTGCGAGGCAGGCATGCACGACGCGAGGAGCTATGAATTGGTCCACGAAGCAACGCGATAGAGTTCTTGGAATGCTACGCTCAGTGGTCGCGGAGGCAAGGCAGAGGCTCGGTAGCGGACAAGTGGGTGCGATGACGGTAGCAGAACGCAACGCACGAAACGCGTTGCGGAGAAGAAATGTGGAAGAGTTCTTACCGCAGCTCACGCACTTCGGAAGCAGCGATGAGTTGCAGGAACTCGTGGCGGCGGTAGAGAGGCTGGAAGGATCCCAACGTGAAGCGATTGCCGCGCTGAAGACGCAGCGCTCACGCCTCTGGAAGGATCGAATGCAGAAGGCTTGGAGTGGCCCAGAAAAAGGCGATATATATCGGTTTCTAGCTGGACAGCAAGGGATCCCAACGGCATTTCTGCGACGACAGGATGGCACCTTAACCGCGTGCCCGACGGAGATCGATGAGATGCTGAGAGGGCCCGGCGCCTGGGGAGGTATATTTCAAAAGTATGCGGACCAACCGGAGCCAGAGTGGGAGGCATTCAAGTCGCAGTACGCACGGTATCTACCCGCGCCGCATGCGATGGAATGCGAGCCCATCAGTGCTGCTGATGTGGACGCGGCACTCAAGAAGATGAAAAAGACATCGTCCCCCGGACTACATGGATGGCGCGTGCACGAGCTACGACAACTCCCCTCGGAAATCCTACAACTCATGGCAGATGCCATGAACGCAGTGGAAAGCGAGGGACGATGGCCGGAACAGCTAATGCATGCGATCATTCACCTGCTTCCGAAGCCCGAAAGCAACGGGGACCCCTTGTCGCAACGACCGATTTCGATAACGCCTGTCCTGTACCGGATATGGGCAGCCGTAAGGGCGAAGGCAGCACTCGCGTGGATGGACGAGATTGCGCCGAGCGGCCTGCATGGATGTCGGAAGGAACATGGAACAGACGACCTGGTATGGCACTTGGCAGCGCTTATCGAAGAGGCGCACCTAACGGGAGAGCCACTCTTTGGCCTAGCGCTGGACTTCCAAAAGTGCTTTGACTCGGTACCGATCGAAGTAGCCTTTAAGCTGGCCGAGGAGCTGGGGTTTAACGAGGTTGTACTGCGGACTCTGAGGGCAGCCTACACCAACATGCGGCGTCACTTCCGGGTGGGAGCAACGGTTGGAGAAGGCTTCGTGCCTACGAACGGGATAATGCAGGGATGCCCGCTGAGTGTCATCCTAATTAACGTCATCATCAGTGTCTGGATGCGACACGTAGCGGACATCGAAGCGGCGATTCCGCTATCGTACGTCGATGACGTGTATGCAATGCTGAAGACGTTTGCCGATTTAGAGGAGGCAGCCAGGCGGTCAGGAATGTTCGCCGGGCTGACCGGGATGAAAGTCTGCACGCAGAAAAAGTCGCATTTTTTCACGACGGCGTCGGACACCCCGCAAACCCTTGATTATGCGGAAAGCGACGGCACAGCAGTGAACAACGGGCGACAAGAAGGTATACAAAGGCGGGTGACATTCGACGTTCTCGGCGTGATGCTAACCACAGAGAAGGTGCCACCGGGGGAGGTAATTCGGCCGTCGAAACGGATTGTGGAGAGGAACTCCGAAGCTGAGCGGGTGCTGAAAAGGGCAGCTTGCCTCCCGCTGCCAGGCGAAGCGAAGGACCTCGTGGTCAGCATGTCAGCGGGAGCTAAACGGTACTACGGTGCAGCAGTATCGGGAATGACGAAGCGGGACAGCGTGCGCCTGAGAAGATTGTTCACGGAGGCGATGTGGACTGGGCCGCCGCGCCGAGCTCAAGAGGCGGTC
Organism: Diplonema papillatum; assembly: GCA_030068145.1. NCBI lineage: Eukaryota > Euglenozoa > Diplonemea > Diplonemida > Diplonemidae > Diplonema > Diplonema papillatum. The sequence goes on along the minus strand of JAPJBO010002230.1, from coordinate 15,669 downwards.
CTACATATCCTACATCATGGGCACCGACTCGACCCGGTAGTTGTGCCGGCATACAGAAGAATCACCACCTGGGCAGTGCAACTCAAGAAGTGGGAGTCCGCGAGATCTCTGTCACAGACAGCGTGGGAGCACAGCGACTCGCTTGCGACATTGCATGGACCTTTCGCCTTCTTCAAAGAAGCGCTAGACGGACTCGGGTGGCGATGGGTGGCACCAACCAGCATCGCCTACACGAACGAAGCCGGAGACGAGGTAGTGCATGATGCAGCGGCACAGGACAACACGAAGCTTCTACAGCACGACCTGCGATACGCTTTGAGACTACGCGAAATGGCTCAGCTCGCGGCAAGGCGGGGAGGAGACTTCGGGGGAGTGCGGGACGGGGTGGATTACCAGACAACCCGGCACCTGCTGGAGATGCACGATTCCCCACTCACCGCGTATCAAGCCGGCATGCTGAAATCAGTGATTGTGGGAGCCACGCCGGCGGCTGGACGAACAGGGGCCGGTGAAGAAAGCTGTCTATACTGCAATACGGAGGAACGAGAAACGGTGGATCACCTTTTCTGGAGCTGCCCCGCTTGGGAGCACTTGCGCGCGAAGTACGAAGACATAAGGACCATGCAGGTAAACTGGCCCCCGTGTCTGCGCTTGTGCGGGATAGCCCCAGCCCCTCAGGTAGACGAAAGCACCTCCGTGCTGCCGGCAGAAAAGGAGAAAAGGCGGCATGTAGTGAAGCGACTGCAACTGTTCTTTGTCGAAGTGCTGAGGGAACGCCAGGGTGCCGACGGCCTGCTCGACAGGTCAGCCCGGCATCACAGGACAGAGAGCTACCCGCGAGGCTGGAGACCAACTGAACCCTGCCGACTCGCAGTCCCTTTCATTGCGCCATCCGCCGTGACAACGAAATGGAAATACGGACGGGAAATGTGGATGGCGTTCACCGACTGGCTGCGGCAGGTGAAATGGGCACCCCCGGGACACGACGAGCTGGGCATCAGCTTCATCGAGTTAGCTGTAGAGTTCGAAATGCACACCGGACAGCGGCTCCCTGACCTCAAAAGCAGGTACTATACAGCAGTACCTCAAGCACAGACAGGCAAGGTGACAGCAGCTCGCACAACGCTAGCGGATGGGGAAATGGGCGACAGCAGGTTGCTTGTGTGCTTCGATGGTGGGGCGAGAGCGAACGGAACCGCCTTCGCCGTTGCTGGCGCAGGGGCGGTAATGTACCGAGACGGCGTCAAGGTGTCGGAAGTAATCCTGCCGCTGCCCACCGTGCGCAGCAATAACGTGGCAGAGTATGAAGCGGTGCTAGCGGGCCTGCATCTGCTGAACGAAGCGAACGATGCGGACGGCACGCAGTGTACGGTGCGGGGGGACTCGGCACTGGTAGTGGGGCAGCTTTTGCGACGCCTGGCATGTTCCGAGGAGCTCAAGCCATACCAGACACGCGCTGCCAGAATGGTTTCTTCCCTGCAGCGACGGATGACAGTGCGCATCGAGCACGTCAAGCGCGAGAGGAACACGGACGCTGATGCCCTGAGTAACGCCGCCATGGACTTGGTGCAGCGCCAGCGGCCGACTCCTCGAAGGCAAGAGAAGATGCTAACCGACTTTCGCCGGTCCGCCTTGGGCAAAGCGCTTAGCCTCGTTGAGATGGGGAAGGCGTACAAGAAGGTGACGGGGCAGCCGTGGTTCTATGGCCATGAGTACTCCTCCACCGTGCTGACATCCCTGGGAGGGACGGTTGTACGGGGCGTCTCCCGACGAGCGCAGCTGTCAGAGGCGACAGAAGGCATCATCGTGAGGATACGCGAACACGCGCAGGCGGGAATCGCGGACGAACATGAGAGCAGCCCTTACCCGCCACACCTGAAGTGGGCCGCAACCTTCTTGCCAGAGGAGGCTTACCCGGCAGGATGGACACAGGGAAAACCCGACTGGAAAGGCAGAACGGAAGAGGCCGAAAGGGGTTCAAGCACTGACCCGCGCAAAGGTGCCCCCCCGTGCGAGGCCCCAGAAGGCGCTGCTAACACTTCCCGCCCTGGAGTGGTTTGCTCGCTCCACAAAAAGCCGCGATGCAGTGAGTGCGTAAAAAAGCGTCTACCGGCGGAGACCTGCTGTCGCCTCAAGCAGCATCATCACGGATCGGATGGTCTAAGGCCCCGGATGCACTTCTGCACAGCTCACAGACTAGGACGTTGCGGCGATTGTGTGGCTGAAAACGAAGCATTAGCCAGCTGCTGCACAAAGCATCACGCAAACAAGAGAGCGAATGGAGGCCCCCACTCCCAGCCTGGGGGTGCATCGGCCGTCACCTAGCTTAATCTGAGCGTGGTCGTACTTTCGTGAAGGGAGGCACCACGTTAAAACGGGTCCGTAACACACACACACACACACACACACCCACACACACACACACCTGGCAAGCTTGCTTGAGCGCCTTCGGTGCGTCAAGTTGGAATCCTTACGTTTCTGAGCGAACTCCTCATATCCACTCGCCAAAAGCGAGGTTGGAGGGGTAAGCAAAAACTGACAAACGCAGGCCCCACCGTTTGCCCCCTTTTTGTACTCCCCCTTCGAATCCCTTCGTTCCGTCTCTGACGGCCCTCTTTTTTACCTGTATGTTCTTCCCGTTCATCTGTACCCCACCAATTCCCCATGACTTCGCAAACCCGCATACCCGGGTTTGCGGGTTTGCGGGCAGGGGACTCCAAGAGAGTGAGCAGGACATGGCCGGTCAGAGCTGGCGGACTACTTGGCGGCTGAGAACGGGAAGAAGGAGGCAGTGGAAGCTACGAAGGAGGACACTGGGTCGGAGGGGTCTTGGGCGGTGCGGGGAACAACCCGCACAGGGGACTCCAAGAGAATGAGCAGGGCAGGGCCGGTCAGAGCTGTCGGGCTCCAACTCCACCAGAATTTTCAACCCCGGTGCCACTACTTACATCAACGTGGCGGCAGAGGACGGGAAGAAGGAGACAGTGGAAGCTACGAAGGAGGACACTGGGTCGGAGGGGTCTTGGGGGACAACCCGCACAGGAGACTCCAAGAGAGTGAGCAGGACAGGGCCGGTCAGAGCTGGCGGGCTCCAACTCCACCAGAATTCGCCACCCAGTGCCACTACTGACACCAACATGGCGGCTGAGGACGGGAAGAAGGAGGCAGTGAAAGCTACGAAGGCAGGGAGAACCCGGAGTCGGGGGGGTCTTGGGGGCACGGCACACGGGGAGTCCGAGGGTGCGGGGAACAACCTGCACAGGACTCCAAGGGCAAGGCCGGTCAGAGCTGGCGGGTTCCAACTCCACCAGAACTTGCAACCCCAGTGCCACTACTTACATCAACGTGGCGGCAGAGAACGGGAAGAAGGAAGCTACAAAAAGGACACCCAAGAAGAGGAGCCGGAGTCGGTGGGGTCTTGGAGGCAATGCACACGGGTCCGACTCATTCCAGGGCAGGCAGGGGTGGACAGACAGGAAGCCAATACGGTGATTGCATCGCTCCCTGTCTGCAGCCCACAGAGCAGTGACTCGGGTGAAGGACTATTCCTAAAAACATACGGGACATGAATGTGGCCAGTGAACTTGATGTATATAACCCAGAGCAGTACACATGTAAATTGCCGCAGCAACTGTTGACAACCAAGTGCGTGCTTACGACGCCCAGCTGAAAGGCACCTCAACTACACACATTCAAAACCCGGCAGTGCATGGCACCTTCATCACACATGTTTTAGCCTTCGCGCAGCTGAAGACGGGAAACAGAATGGATGTCGAGCAAAGTGGAAACAACAAATAATGGACAACAGGTCAGCTACAAGCGTAATGAGTGGGGAACAAGGTGGCCAACCCTTCTTTTCTTTTTTTCTATGAAGGCACGATGACAATGGATGGAGATGTATTGCTGTTTGCTTTTAGTTTTCTCAACTTATTGACTGGGAATTCTACAAGGTGGTTACAACATAATCAGGGGGGAACAAGCGGGCAAGGATGAGCGAACGAAGGGGGAAGGAGAAAGACACTCAGACTCAGGCCCACTCTGAGCAACAGGTAGATACACATTCTCCGCTATCTAATCTTACCATCCGGACCGACAAAGCCATGCGGCTCCGGGAAAATTCTTGAGGATCGCTCGTGGCCTCATTGCCAACCCTTGGTCACTTCGCACGATTTCGTCTGTATGGACATTCGTCCTTGCACAGGCGGATAGTTGAAACACGGCAGGTCACACGTAGGATAGCTTCCAACAACAGGCGGATTGAGCACCTGGCAGATGCAGTAGTGGTCCACCGGGCAAGGCGGGCACACGGGCGCGATGGGTACTGCCCGGTCGGTCGAATCTGCTTCGAAAGCAGCTTGAACTGCAGGGGAGCTGCAAGCATATCGGGGATGGGATGATACAAATTACCTACTAAGTTCTCTCGAATCGGTCTGCGGGTTTACATGCCAGTGTAAGCAGCACGCATACGAGCATCGACCAGCGGACTGCCGGAGTATGCCGACAGGTGCGCGGGGGATCCTGCCAACGGAGAACGGTACGAGGGGTCGAGGAACGCGACCCGCTTCGGGCTTGTCTCGTGCAGAAAGCGGGCGGACGAAGCCCCGTGCGCAGCGTCCACGGCATACGCGGCGTCGACGCTGGCGACGTGCGAGGCGGCGTGCGCGCTTGCTTCGGCCGCGCCGGCGATGCCCGCCCGGCCATGCGCGTGCGCCAAAGAGGCGGCTGCGCCGAAGTGCCGCATTTTCTCGGCAGAAGCGACGGAGTGCGCTGCGGCGGCGTTGTGGCGGGCGGCGGCTTCGCGCCCCGCTGCGTAGGAGTGGTTCTGGTGCGACGCGGCGAGCGACCGCCCGGCCCGCTCCACCGAAGCGTGCGCGACGACGGTATTCGCTCGGGCCGCGTGCTCCGCGGCCGCGCGGGTGGCGAACTCTGCCCTCGCGTGCGCAGCGTCGGTGCCCGCCGCGTGCGCGTTCAGCCCCGCTGACCGGGCGGCGGCGTCCGTGAACGACAGCCGGTGCGCTGCGTCCGCGGCGCCGGCCTCTTCCGCTACCGCGCGGCGGACGGACGCCGCAGCATTCGCTTCGGCAGCACCTGGTAGGGTTTGGGTGGTGTGCAGGGGCGGAAAGGAGCAAAGTGAGTTGAAGTATGGTAAGTATGGAAAGATAAAGCAGTGGTGTCGCCTGAGGGGGGTAATCTCAGGGCCGCCCACGTGATAAAGCCGTTGGGCACTGGGAACTTTTAAGTGCATGGACCACGTGGATCAGCACCGGCAGAAGCGACGGAGTGCACTGCGGCGGCGTTGTGGCGGGCGGCGGCTTCGCTCCCCCAGCTCCACCGAAGCGTGCGCGACGGCGGTATTTGCTCGGGCTGCGTGCGTGCGCAGCGTCGGTGCCCGCCGCGTGCGCGTTCAGCCCCGCTGACCGGGCGGCGGCGTCCGCGAACGACAGCCGGTGCGCAGCGTCCGCGGCGCCGGCCTCTTTCGCCACTGCGCGGCGGACGGGCGCCGCAGCGTTCGCTTCGGCAGCACCTGGTAGGGGTTGAGTGCAACGAATGCCGGGGTCAGGCCCACCCGCCATCCCCCGTGACCTCGCAGTAGCCTTCTTCTCTCACTCTCTAAGGCCTCTGCGGGGTTTACCCCATCGTTAGTAATGCCACTGCTCCTCTTTCTACCTTTCTTGGTTCAAAGTGACGAGTGCAAGGTGCCGAAGTAGAATTCCCCGTTAAGCAGCGGCTGCCGGCTTATCCCGTCACACTTCTTATATGTAGTTGGTTTTTGTGGATTCTGTGTAGAAAGAGTAGTGTCGGCCCTCTTTCTGCTAAGTTCCCTCGTAGCTCGCTGGGAAAGGGCACTCCAGTGAAACTGGGTTTGTTACCGTTTCAGACCGACGGTGGATTTCCGAATCATCGTTCTCACTGGCTACGCTAGTTCGGGGCGACCCAGCGGACTGGTCATTGACCGGCTGTCTGGCATCGTGTGCTTCCCCACAAAACGGTTCGTCAGACCAGCCCACCCAGGTGGTTTGTTCCTTCTTGGTTGGATCGCTACTGTGCGTAAGTTCTTGTTTATGCGCACTAGCGGAACTCACCTGTGTTGCTAAGGTTCATGCTAACTACTAAGTTTTAGTACCAACAGTGCTTTGAGAACGCCAAAAAGTGGGGAAAGACTGCTAAACTGGATGCAGGAAGCACTGTGAGAGGAAAACATACCGTGCTGCGCTGCCTTGAGCCGAGCACCCTGCTCGGCCGCCGCAGCCTGAGCTCGGGCGTGGGCGGCCTGTGCGCGGGTCGCGTCGGCTTCCTTGCCGGCGGCAGCGAGAGCTGCGGTCACGGCTCTGTCGGCCGCAAGCGCCTCTTGCACCGCCGCCGAGGTCGCGGCGCCTCTGGCCGCCAGCTCCGTGCGCCGCTGCTCGGCGGCCGCCGCGATGAGCTCGGCTTCGTGGGCTCTCGCCTTCGCGGCCATTGCGACGGCGGCCGCGTCTTGCGCAGTCGAGCCCATGACGTGCGCGTCGGCCCCCGATCTGGCCGCGTTGGCGCCGGCGACGGCGGCGCGCTGCGCCTTCACAGTCGCTTCGGTCGTGTGCACGTTTCTCGCGTGCTCCAGCGAAGCCGCGCGCATGGCGGCCGTCGCCGCCGCGGCGTCCCTGTCCGCGGTGTGCATGCCCGCGGCGGTGGTCGCGGCGTTGGCGAACGCCGCTTGATGCTGGGCAGCCGCGAAGTCGGTGTGGGCCGCGCCGTACTCCAGGTGCCTCGCCGCGGCATCCGCCGTCGCACGGTGGGCATCGAGTGCCGCGACATGGTGCCCCGTGACGGCACCCACGGCTGCTGCTTCCGCGCCAGCGGCCCTGCTGCCCTGCAGCGCTGCCGTCGTTGCGTGATGCGCCAGGTCCGCACGGGACGCCAGCGCGTGTGCACTCGTCGCGGCCGCGTGGCCGGACAACACGTGCGCCCGGGCCCCCGCTGCGGCGGCGTTGTGGGCAGCGCCCACCTCGTGCGCGGCGTGATACGCGCCGGCCGCGGCGTGGGCGGGGTCGGCGATCATCACAGGAGGAAAAAGACCAATGCGCGACATATCGTTGTCTGTTTTCGGCTGCGGCTTGGAAAAAAGGGGGGGTGAACCTGGGGGGGTGTATATTAGCGTGCCCGAAGCCTTTCGACGGTATCCCGGTATCACGGTTGCCCGCAAAATCCGTTGCGACACCACAGGAGACGAAGTGTAGCAGGCAACGACGACTGAATGTCGAGCAGCCAGGCTGCGAATCCGGCTACACAACGAGGCCCAACAGATCCACAAAAGCCAAGGCCGAGTGTTAACAGGGATTCTTGTAGCACGATGCCGGATATCTTCTACTTTGGTTGCCCAGTTGTAGGAAAGGCGCCATGTGTAGATGCCCTAGGTGCAGATCGGGCCCAGTGTCTTGGGCTCAGGCCGCAGATTCGCCGAGTAGACCGGACAGGTACGTGAGGAGGAGAACGCTGAATGCTAACACCCTGATGAAGTCATACTTCGGAGTCCGCGCCCACTTATGTGGGGTCTGGTGCACGGGACCGGAAACCCTCCGGAGATGTTGTGCCTTAAATACAGGACGGATCCGGCATCTCTATTCAGCTCGGCAGCTCGGTCATAGAGTAGTAAGAGCCGGCAATGATGCACGTGGTTGAGCTTTAACTTGTCAGTGTTTTAACCTTTCGCTGTTCGAGGCGCGATGCATAGCGCAAGGGGAAAAGGTGGGGTCAAGAATACGCATGGACACGATACAGTACAGAAGAAAGGCTCTAACAAGGGTCGCGATCGGACAAGGGAGAAGACAGCAACTCCCGGACTACACAGTGGACTTGGCAAAGCATAACGACGATGCTTTCCTGCAAACGCTTTGCAGGTTAGCACGCAGTTTATATAGCAATAATTTCGTGATCAGCAAACAACTCCTCTTTCTGCCATGGCAGGACCGTCAAAGGACCATGGAGAGGACCGCACTGAATGGAACTCGGTTCAGCACGATAGAGACGTTCCCGACTTAACCGTAGCGCATGCTGTGGATGGGCGATCCAACAGAACGCAGCTTGGCATCTGCCGGGCTGCCGCTGTAGATGGAATGCACGATGGGAGATCCCGCGTGGATTGGGCGCGGTGCCGGCGAGTGGTAGGTGATGGAGTCCGTCACAACGACTCTTCGAGGGCTGTTTTCATGCACGGCGCGCACGACGGACGCGTTGATGGCAGTGTCCGTCGCAGCAGCGGCGTCGATGTGGGCCAAGTGAGAAGCTGTGTGCGCACCTACCTCGGCTGCCGATGCGTAAGCGGCGCGGGTGTGCGCGCCGGAGAAGGCGCGGATATCACCGACGTGTCGGACCCGCTCGAGAGACGCGCGAGAGTGGGACGCTGCTGCTTGGTCGCGCGCAATGGCTTCGCGGCTGGACGCGCGCATGTGATGGACTTGCGAGTGAGCTAAAGAACGGCCCGCGCGCTCCACCGACGCGTGGGCGACTGTCGCGTTCATCCGAGCGGCGTCTTCAACAGCGGCACGGTTCGCGAATTCGACTCTTGCGAGGCTGGCATCTCGGATGGCAGAGCCCGCATCGTGCACGGCATGCCTCGCCTCCCTGTCTGCAAGACTCAAACGCGCGACGGCCTGCGTCGCCCCGGCTTCCTCGGAGGCAGCCCTCCTTGCAGCGTCAAGTGCATCCGCCTCAGCAGCTCCTGCTCCGTTTATTTCCATTGTTGTCTCCCCTGGACTCAAGAGAGAGAGGGAGAGAGAGAGAGAGAGAGAGAGAGAGAGAGAGTTTGAATAGAGCATCTATTTGGTATCGGAAAGTAGGTGCGAGATCAGGCAAACCTTGTGCGCTAGCTTCGTTTAACCGTGAATCTAATAATCAGGGCTTACCCCACATTCTCGCTTTCATTTTATTTCCATTCTCCTCCTAATCATACACTACCCTCCGGGAAAAATGCCGGTACACACGGGTAGCACGCGCCGCCGGGCCGCACGGACCAGCCGTCGGCTGATGGATCCTGACTGGGCGGCGGCTGAGGAAGCTGCCGACAAGGCCACCCGGGAGTGGCGGGTATGGAACCCTTGCGAGCCCGGGGAGTCGGCGGCCCCCCGTTCGCCGGCGGGAAAGGGGGAGAAAGCCGGTCGGAGCTGAAGACCGGCATGGAACGGTCGTCTGGGGACTGGTCCCCCCTGGCCGACTGCAGACTTGAAGGACCTGGCGGGAGTACGACGGAGGCTCTACTCCCGCCTCCGGCTGGCAACGCCGCACAACGCGAAGACCCGGGAAGCGCTTCCACGAATGCACCCGGGCACTCGGAATTAGCTCATCCTACCCTTTGCGACAGCCGTTTCCCGACACGACAGAAACAACCCTTGCCCGACGCCGGCTTCTCGCCTCGGCAGGTCAGGGGGTTGAAGTCGCGAAGGTCCAGGTTGCTCAGGGGGAGGAGGCTTTTCCTCCGGCTCCACCCCCATTTCTACGACCCTCCTACCGCAGTTCCTCTCGGGTACCTCCCACCAGAAACGAGAGGTCTCATTCCGGGCATCGGTGCCCCGAGATCTGCGAGGCCGCTAGACGTCACGGCAGTGCCGCCGATCGATCTCCGCAAGCTCCGGAGCCTCGCCGGCCCCGGGGCCCGCTTGCACGGCTTGCTTGACCTCCTAACGGACGGGCACTCCTTCCGACGGAAGTTGTTGGGCACTCCTCTCGTGCCGGGTCGGAAGAGCGACGCGTTTGCCCGCCATGCGCAGACGCTGGAAAGCGTTGGGTTTGTGGAGCGCGTCCCCCGTTCGGAGCCGCTGAAGTGCGTCCTTCCGGCTTTTGCTGTTGAAAAGGGCGAACAGCACTCGCGGGCCATCGTTGACGGCCGCCCGCTGAACGAGCTGATGGAGCCCCCGCCGAAGTTCAGCCTCTTGCGTGTCGACGAGGTCATCGCCAAGATGATGTCGAAGTCGTACGCAGTCGTCGTTGACCTGAAGTCCTACTTCTTCCAGTTCCCAGTAGGACGGTCGACGTCAGCTTTCTTCGGGCTCCGCACAAGGAAGCTCGACGGGGGCGTGGCTCTGTATAGGTGGCGCCGGCTGACGATGGGCTGGTCTTTCTCGCCCGTGATTGCGCAGGACTCGGCGCTTGTCATCACGGAGCCTGCCGGGGACGATAAGATAGTCTGGTACGACGACTGGGCCCTCGTTGAAGACTGTCCGGATGCGCTTCGCGCCGTGCGCGACCGAGTTTTGCGGCGTGCCCGCAAGGTGCGCATGACAGTCAACGACGAGAAGTCCGTCCTCGAGCCCAGCTCGAAACCAGTCGTCCTCGGGGTAGAATTCGACCTCGCGGCGAAGACGTACAGGCTGAAACAGGAGTGGGCGAGAAAAGCGCACCTGCTGTTTTGCTCAGCTGAGTCGGCACAGATGACCGTGCGCGGGATCTGGAAGGTCGTCGGGACCGCCATCTGGGCGTGGACGGTGTGGGGCACGCCGCTTTGCAGAGTGAGCCCGGTGCTTGCGTGGATGGGGACACTGGCGCATCAGGTCCTAACAGGCACCCTGGGCTGGGAGTCGCTGGTTCGAGTGAGCGACGACGTCCTTCCTTTCCTTGCTGGGGTGAGGCGGCGTCTGTCGGGGAACCGGTGGGTCACGTTCGACATGCAGCAGCGGGATACCCTCGTCGAGGCATGGTCCGACGCCAGCATGCAGGGATGGGCCTGGCTAGTGGATTCCATGGCAATGTGGGGACCGTGGAGAGATATCCCGCAGCATATCTTCTTTGCCGAATTAACGGCGGCAAAGTTTGCTATTGCGTACGCGGCTTCGCGCTCTCCGCTATCGACAATAAGAATCTTTGTCGACAACTTGCCCGCCGTGAACTGTCTGAGGAATTGGAAGTCGAAGACCCAACTCGGGAACTTCATCCTCTGCCAGGTCCGCGACGTGTTGGAAGAACACCAATGTGTTCTCGAGACTGTGTGGGTTCCGACCGCTGAGCAATTAGCGGACGTATGGACACGAGACCCATACAGGCAAGGCATTCCGCCTCCTCGCGTCCCTTTCTGCATTGCGTGATGTCGGCCTATTTCTATTTTCTCACGTCTGAGGACGTTGCTAGAGGATTACGGGAAGTGCGTCCAGCCACCCTGTCGTCCATCTCAGTGTTAGCGCTCCGCGCAGCACCATTGTTTTGTGAGCACGCCCGAGGGCGCTGTTTATCTGTTTTGAGCTACCCGGAGGCAGCCGGATGTCAGCTCCTTTAGTTTCACGTCCAGGGATTCTATTCCACATTCTCGCTTTCATTTCACCAACCCTGTGACAATTATCATCTTCACCGTTTCTGCCAACGCGACCTTTTCCGAGTTTGAATAGAGCATCTATTTGGTATCGGAAAGTAGGTGCGAGATCAGGCAAACCTTGTGCGCTAGCTTCGTTTAACCGTGAATCTAATAATCAGGGCTTACCCCACATTCTCGCTTTCATTTCACCAACCCTGTGACAATTATCATCTTCACCGTTTCTGCCAACGCGACCTTTTCCGAGAGAGAGAGAGAGAGAGAGAGAGAGAGAGAGAGAGAGAGAGAGAGAGAGAGAGAGAGAGAGAGAGAGAGAGAGAGAGAGAGAGAGAGAGAGAGTTTGAATAGAGCATCTATTTGGTATCGGAAAGTAGGTGCGAGATCAGGCAAACCTTGTGCGCTAGCTTCGTTTAACCGTGAATCTAATAATCAGGGCTTACCCCACATTCTCGCTTTCATTTTATTTCCATTCTCTTTTATTCCATACACAACTCACACCCCCTCTTCCCAATGCCTGATTGCGAACACTGTGGAGGAACCTTCGATGCGAAAGGTCTTACCGGGCATCAAAAAGCATGCAAGAAAAGGCAACGAGATGAGGAAGAGGAGGAAAGAGAGGAGAAAGAAGAAGAAGAAGAACACACCGAGGGGGTAGAGCCCGGCCTGGCGGCCGTGTTAAAGGAGCTCCGGCGGCTCAACTCGAGAGTCGCCGGGCTCGAGGCAGGCCAGGCGAGGAGGCCGGCGAGGGCGACCGTCGTGTCGCCCCCATCGGAGGGGAGCGACGACGACGGGGCCGAAGGCCTCGACGAGCTCGACGAGCTCGTGCTCCAGCCAAAGAAGTGGCTGGACTTCGGTCAGACGGGCCCGGTGGCCCGTGAACTTCTCGTGGCTCGACTGAAGGTCGAGCACGAAGAGCTGCTGAGAGGCAGCATGGGACACGAGGCGAAGAGCCTCCTTGCCCTGTTGGGCAAGTTGCTGAAGGGCGACCTCGAGGCCGCCGTATTCGAAGTGGGCACCCGCCTCCGTGAGCTGGACGGGAGAGCGCGGCGAGGACCCCGATGGGGGAGCGAGTTCGCCCGCACCATGCGGGGCCGCAAGCAGGACCCCGACTGGGAGAAAGCGGAGAAGGCGGCCAACAGCCACGCCCGAGGGTGGGGCGGAGGCTGGAACGCCCACGAACCGCGCGGCCAACGGAGCGCCCCCAGTCGGGGCTCTTCCGGGGCTTCGGCCCGCTCCCGCTCCCCGTCGGGAAAGGGGGGCAAGGGCGGCCGGGGCCGCAAATGAAGTTGGGCGTGGAACAGTCGGCTGGGATTTGGTCCCCCCAGGCCGAAGACCTTGATGGACCCGGCGAGAGCGAGGCGGCTCCTCGACACTCGTCTGTGGGAGAGCGGCACCGCGAGCGATCAGGCGAAGGCCTTGGTCAAGACCGCACGACAGACGGGGGTGAACTCCGACGACCCCCTCCAGATGGCGCAGTACATCGCGCAGCTCGGGCGCGGTCGCCATCACTCCACCGCCACCCGGACGGTGCTAACGAGCTTCCAGCTGTTTCTGGACTCGGTGCCGTCACCGCCGAAGAGCCTGGCAGACCAGATCGCTGCCTGGGGGGCTTGGCTCATCACCGTGCGTCAGGTTTCCGGCTCGACGGTCGGCAGGTACGTCGGTCTGCTGCAAGCCCACCTCGAGTCGAAAGGGGTGCCCGTGCAGCAACGTCGCCTTCCGTGGTTGCAACGGCTGTTGACGGGCGCCCGAAGAATGGCCGTGGCGCTGCCGGTGAAGCGAGGGGTGGCGGCGTCGAAGGAGGCCGTCATGCGTGCGGTGGCCGCAGAGGCGGAGAAGGACCTCCCGACGGCCGCCGCCCAGGCTTTGATGTGGACGCTGGCGTCTCGCTCGGAAACCGTTCTGAGCCTGCGGAAGAGGGACCTCACGGTGTCCCGCCGCGGCCCGTCCCCCACCATCCTCGTCGACATTTGGAGGGAGAAGTCGCGCCAGGCAGACAAGGGGCGGTACGGACTCGTCGCCGCTCCTCTGTCCCGCATCGTCCTGCGGCACCTCGACGGGATCTCGGGTCCGAACTCCCTGCTGTTCCCGGACCTCGAGTACCACCAAGTGCTCTCGGCGGCGAAGCGGACGTTGGGGAGGTCCTACTCGACGAAGAGTTTCCGGAGGGGCGCGGCCACCGCGTTGCGGGAGACGATGAGCGAGGACGACGCGATGGCAGTCACGGGCCACCGGAAGAAGAGTGTCTTCCGGTACTACGTCGAGGGCCCGGCCGTCGACACCCTGAAGACCCTGGAGTCGGCACAGCGGGTGCTCCAGGGCGCCTCCCGGGACTAGCCAACCCGCCTCTCTTTGACAGCCGTTTCCCGACGCGACAGAAACACCCCATGCCCGACGCCGGCTCTTTGCCTCGGCAGGTCGTGGGCCTGAAATCGCGGAGATCCAGGTTGCTCAGGGGAAGGAGGCTTTTTCTACGGCTTCACCCACACTTTTACGACCCTCCCACCACAGTCCCCCTCGGATACCTTCCGCCGGAAACCAGAGGTCTCGTCCCGGCGGTCGGTGCTCCGAGGTCGGCGAAGCCGCTTGACGTCACGGCGGTACCTCCGATCGACCTCCGTGCGCTCCGGGATCTCGCCAGGCCCGGAGCCCGGTTGCACAGCCTGCTCGACCTCCTCACGGACGGACACGCTTTCCGACGGAAGCTACTGGGCACGCCGCTCGTGCCGGGTCGGAAGAGCGACGCGTTTGCGCACCATGCGGTGACGCTGGAGGGCGTCGGCTTTGTGGAACGCGTTCCCCGCTCGGAGCCGCTGAAGTGCGTACTGCCGGCGTTCGCTGTCGAGAAGGGGGAGCACCACTCCCGTGCCATCGTCGATGGCCGCCCGCTGAACGAGCTGATGGAGCCTCCGCCGAAGTTCAGCCTCTTGCGTGTCGACGAGGTCATCGCCAAGATGATGTCGAAGTCGCACGCAGTCGTCGTCGACCTGAAGTCCTACTTCTTCCAGTTCCCAGTGGGACGGTCGACGTCGGCTTTCTTCGGGCTCCGGACCAGGAGGCCCGACGGGGGCGTGGCTCTGTATCGGTGGCGCCGGCTTACGATGGGCTGGTCGTTCTCGCCCGTGATCGCACAGGACTCTGCGCTGGTCATCACGGAAACCGCCGGGGACGATAGGATAGTCTGGTACGACGACTGGGCCCTCGTCGGTGACTGTCCGGACGCGCTTCGCGCTGTGCGCGACCGAGTCCTGCGACGCGCCCGCAAGGTGTGCATGACGGTCAACGACGAGAAGTCCGTCCTCGAGCCCAGCTCGACGCCGGTTGTCTTGGGAGTCGAGTTCGACCTCGCGGCGAAGAGATACCGGCTGAAGCAAGAGTGGGCGAGGAAGGCGCACCTCCTCTTTTGCTCGGTCGATTCGACGCGGATGACTTTGCGTGGCGTTTGGAAGGTCGTCGGGACCGCTATTTGGGCGTGGACGGTGTGGGGCACGCCGCTCTGCAGGGTGAGCCCGGTGCTTGCGTGGATGGGAACCCTGGCGCACCAGGTCCTGACCGGTTCCCTGGGCTGGGAGTCGCTGGTCCGCGTGAGCGACGACGTTTTTCCGTTCCTTGCGGGAGTGAGACGGCGTCTGTCGGGCAACCGGTGGGTCGTTTTCGACTCGAAGCAACGGGACACCCTCGTGGAGGCGTGGTCCGACGCCAGCATGCAGGGATGGGCCTGGCTGGTGGGTTCCATGGCGATGTGGGGCCCGTGGAGGGATGTCCCGCAGCACATCTTCTTCGCTGAGCTGACGGCGGCGAAGTTCGCGATTGCGTACGCGGCTTCTCGCTCTCCGCTGTCGACGATCAGGATCTTCGTCGACAACTTGCCCGCCGTCAACTGCTTGAGGAACTGGAAGTCGAAGACCCAGCTCGGGAACTTCATCCTGTGCAAGGTCCGCGACGTCTTGGAGGAACACCAGTGCGTCCTCGAGACTGTATGGGTCCCGACTGCTGAGCAACTGGCAGACGTCTGGACGCGGGACCCATACAGGCAGGGCATCCAGCCGCCCCGGACCCCGTTCTGCGTTGCATGAGGATCTTTACCTCGGAAGTTTTGTTTTTACGCTCCTGATAGCGCTATTCTTTGCGAGACCCGGAGGCAGCGGGATCTCAGCTCTTTAAGTTTCACGTCCAGGGATTTTTATTCCACATTCTCGCTTTCATTTCACCAACCCTGTGACAATTATCATCTTCACCGTTTCTGCCAACGCGACCTTTTCCGAGTTTGAATAGAGCATCTATTTGGTATCGGAAAGTAGGTGCGAGATCAGGCAAACCTTGTGCGCTAGCTTCGTTTAACCGTGAATCTAATAATCAGGGCTTACCCCACATTCTCGCTTTCATTTCACCAACCC
>JAPJBO010002229.1:0-18968 GCA_030068145.1 Diplonema papillatum | reverse complement strand
CCCCCCCCCCCCCTAACACCCCCCCCTCCTGCAGGCCCTGCATGCCTGCAGGGCCTGTGTGCAGCAGGGTGGTGACCGCTCTAAGGTGATTTCCACAGCAGCGACCAAGAAAAAAAAATTTTTTTTTTTGGCCTAAATCCTCCCAAATCCCCCCCCTGCAGAATATGAGAACTCCCACAAGCCGACATGGTGGTCTTTGGCCTTTGACAGTGGTGAGTTGGGTGTGTGGGCCTTTGAAGCGTGGATGATGCCTCTCGCGCTGCTCCCCTTGAGGTTCCAGGCTCATGCCAAAGAGCCGCCGCCGGTCTAAGGAGTTGCGGCATCCGGCAGTGGTGAATTGGGTGGTGTCGACCTGGCAACTGTACATCCGGGGATCCTGCATTCGGCGCTTTCACTCCCAGCCGTCACTGTCAGAGTCGTTTCCCTGTGTGGAACCGCGTGGTATTCAGACGTTTGCGCCATCGGACCACAATGTTGGCAAGCCGTCGTAATGGTAGTTTGAACTTGATCTGCAGCACAATCTGTGACGGTCGACTGCACACAGTAGTAGTTTTTGTCGAACTGCTGAAGACAGCAGGCGCAGGGGGCAGGTCACCTGCTTTGCCTTTTCTTTTTCACACTCATGGACAGCGTTGTCGCTGAGTTTCGGCTCCGGGCGCAATTAGGTAGCACGCAGGGCCAGGTTCAGGTAGGGCCTACCCTACCTGAACCTTTCCGCAAAACTAAGTAGGTAGGGCACTGGCTGCCCTGGCATGACAACACTGCGGCATGACCATCAGGGAGCCGCCCCCGGCAATCTCGACTGTCCAATCACGGTCGCGAAAGGGTGTGCCCTATAGTGGTGAGAAGGTTGACCCTTTTGCAAGAAGTGTTCCTTCAAAAGCTAGCAAGCCAGCACAAGCTGACTGTAGGGATCTTGTTCCCAAGCTTAACCACCTCCGGACGAACTACCACTATAGTGGCAATTAATTCAAGAAGGTTCGCGGTGTCAATTTCGCGGGTGAGCGGCCAAAGAATGATCGAAAGTGGTCGCTGTTTGTTTGGTTGGAAAGATCTGACACCGTTCTTTGAAATGCGTCCTTCATCCATGATGCGGTTGCCTCGCTGCGGACAACCGCCGGCTTCGACATGCCCGGGGGTTTTGATTGGGAGAGACGAAAAGCGAAAAGCTTACCTGACCGCTTTGGACAACGGCGGAACATGCGGTTGCTGCGGCAGTAGCATGCGGTGGTTGAGGAGGGGGTGGCTGAGGCGCTGAGAGAGGCGAAGATGAGGCCGTGTGTTGTGAAGTCGGGTCGGCGTGTGTGCACTGACCGCGCCCGTGGGGAAGGAGGTCTGGCTGGTCGATGGAGACAGGAAAAGGCAGAGCCGAGGTCACGGCTGCGCCCGTGCATGACGGCTCGCTCTTGTCGATGGTCTTGTCCACAGGACCCTGTTGCATATGGGCAGCATTGCCTGTCGGGACGACTGGTCCTGGCCGCACGTCGGCACTGCTATTGCTCGTGGTATCCACAGGACCTTGCGGCATATGGACAGTACTGCTTGTCGGGACCACTGGTCCCGGCTGCATGCCGGCACTGTACGCTCCCGAAGACAGGGCGACTTGGTTGGACAGGACGGTGGCGTCGTTGTGCGCCCTGGCCGCCCGTATGTGGATGCTTTCCGGGACGAACGACTCGACGACCTGCGGCTGATCCGAAGGTCCTCGCTGCCGCTGAAGATTTTGCTGGGTTGCCGGCGTCGCGTGCACCGGCAGAACGACCAGCCCCGGCACGGGAAGCGAGCAGTCGACGCCTGCTGCCTCCGGTGGCACAGATCGTTGCGGGGAAGGAGGGGAGCCCGGCTCTGCACACTTCACCGGCGTTGCGGTCCCGCCGCACTCTCCTTCGACGTGGGCGGGGCGGCTAACTGCCTTCGCGCCACCGGGCGCCGGGGAATCGTCGACTGCAACCGACTTCGCCGGGCCTGCAAACTGCGATCCCGCCCTGCATGCGTTGACCACGGAGGCGAGCACCGCAGGGCGCGACGCGGGGCAGAGCAGCCTGCGGCGGCCGCGTTGCCGCGCGCCGCCCGCAGCGGCCGGCGGGCAGGCCCCGAAGACCAGCCGGGGCACAGCGCGGACGCGCTTCACCGCGGCCAGGTCGCTGCTGCAGGCATCGGCGCGGGCGGTCGCCCGGCCGACGCGGGCGGAGAGGTTCTCGGTTCTCTCCCGGACTGCCGACAGCACCGTTTCCGCGTGGCAGGCGACGGCGCGAAGGTTCTGGGTTGGGAGTCGTAGGAACTGTTGCAGCACCCCCCACTGAGGGAACTCGTGTACAGAGGAGGTGCGGAAGTGCACGTACGAACAATGCTGGTAGTCGGTTGTTTCTCCTGGCCAACCGTTGGAAAATTGCCCACCCTCCAAAGTGACTTCACCGCCAACCTTGGCGAGACCTTTTCTTCCATCTCGCAAGTCACCATGTATTCAGTTGATTTCACGAATGACTATTGAACGAGTTTTCCCTTCCTTGTATGCGTGCTCCGTGAGCAACGATTCCACGCAAAAACCTTCTCCTTTTCCTGGATACAGACAAGCCAGGGCAGGGGGAACGAGACCAAAGGATCGCTAGGCCATGCTTTCACACTGAGGATCGGTACTGACGATCGTGTATCGAGCAAGCTTTTACATTTGTGCTCTACGCGAGATTTCTCGCGAACTCAGTTTCCTATGCGGGGGGGAGTCTCAAGTCGTTTTGGCCAGGGGAGGGCAAAAATGAAAGTCTCCGGGTGAGCTTCGTACGGAAAAAAACAACTTCAACCACGTGCGAGACTGCGTGAACGCAAGGCCTGGTCACGACCCAACGAATAGAAAAAGGCAGGCGCTTCGTTTTGTGTGTGCGTGCCGGTTGATCGTTTCCACTTGTGCTTACCCTGTGTATTTTCAGGTAAGGAATTCTAACCACCAAAACACGCTGTCTACGTCTTTTAGCCTGCACAATACATTGAAGGGCAACCCGCAAGATTGTTAGTACTAAAAACATAGATACCTTAATGATGCCGAGCAGCAGGCACACGTTCTCACTCTGACGGGGCGGTATGGTGACCAGCACCTGGTCAGAGATCAGCTGGTGGCCAGCTCTCTGGTGGCTTTCCACGCGCACCTGGAACACGGCTGTCATGATAAGAAATTCCTCTGCCCACTGTGTGGTCGCTGTGTTCTGTTCTTTTTTGAAGTGGCCGTCCGATCGATGAAGAAACGTGACGTCAAAAATCGGGGCTTTGATACATGGTGATAGCTAAAGCCCGCACCCACGCGGCGTGAACTGTGTTTCGATGATACTTTTGATCAAACTCACACTAAGCTGACTGCTATGGCACTCCGCCCCCTTGAGCACTCCGCCCCGGTGCCAGCCTATGTATCATGTAGCTCATGTATCATGTAGCTCGTGCATGATGTAGCTCATGTATCAAGTATCATGTATCATGTCTCATGTATCATGGTGTATCATGCATCATGGATGTACGCCTCTACACCGCTCTACGCTACCCGTTCTACGGTGCCGCCCTCTGATGATCGCGGGTCAACCAGCAGTGTGAGTGCAGCATGGATGATGCCTCTTGCGCTGCTCCCCTTCAGGTTCCTGGTACATACCACGCGCCGCCGCCCGGGTTAAGGGTTTGCGGCATCTGGCGTGGGCGGCTGGATGGGTTGCCGGTCATCCAGCCACAGGTTCAACCTGGCGGACGCGGGCTGCATTCCCACGGTAGAGCACGACTCCCTGGCGCAGAGACAAACCCCCCTCCCCCACGTGAACGCCTTTTCTACTTCGCCGACCGAAATCCACGCGTCGGTACGACCGGAGAGGAAAGAGAGGGGGCGGGAGGTGCAAGCAAGAAGCCAAAAGCCAGCAAGACTTAGTTGCGTACCGGGAGAGAGAGAAAGAGAGAGAACACATCACGACAAGTCAAAGGGTGTGGCTGCGTGCCAGGTAGCCTCACCTTCGCAGTCCCAGGGCCTCTCCCCACCCACCTGTATGTGTTCTCGTGGTCATCGCTACCGCGCTGACCTTTCCCGAGAGAGAGAGAGAGAGAGAGAGAATGAAGAGCGGTTGTGCAGTGATCTAAAGCAGGGGCGCGGCTTGGTCGTTAACGCGTACTCTCTTCCACCGAGGGATGCGCTCGGCCCCTGGCTGTCATGTGTTTCCGGCCACAGACGGAGAGACTTTCCCCCCGTGCACCATGAAAACCGTACCCGGTTTCAGATTGGTGTCGATGAGGGTTCATGAAACGAGCCGGTGGCCCCTGGAACCTCCAAGGTCTCGAAAACAGGAGAACACGTGTACACGGTGAACGCCAGCAACTTTTGCTCGAGCTAAAGTCCGGCCTCAAGTGCGGGTGTGACGACACCCGGAAATAGGGTGTGCACACCCTATTTCACACCCTATTTCCGGGTGTGGCACACCCGCTTTTGGAGGGTCTAGTTTCACTCGAGCAAAAGTTGCTGGAGTTCACCGTGCAATAGAGTGTGCACACCCTATTTCCGGGTGTGGTCACACCCGGACTTGAGGCCGGACTTTAGCTCGAGCAAAAGTTGCTGGAGTTCACCGTGTAGTTCATCCTTTTTTAGTCCGGTATTCTTCCCCGCCCGCAATCAACGGAATCCATAGGGCCAGTGTGCGTACGGTTGCGCCTGGCGATGCGTCTGTTGTCATGTTGTCGCGTTCGGTGCATCCGTCGCCTTGTCTCGAGCGACAAAAAAAAGTGGAGGAGGCAGAAACAGGGACGAAGAAGGAGGATCAACAGCGCAGGGAAGGGACGCAACGGCCTTGGGGAAGATTTTAAAGGGGGGGAGAAGAAAGAGAAAGGTGAAAAGCCGAACTTTTCATCATCTGAAACCAAGCAAAACAAAAAAACAAAAAAGAAAAGAAAGCAAGCTACTCCAGAGCCGGCAGAGAATCCATCTTTGGAGGGAATCAACCACCCGGGGTGGGCTAGTGACAAATGCTGTCGGGAGAAGAAAAAGGAGGAGAAGTTCGCAGGCTTCCAACAGAGATCAAGCTGCACGTAGTGGTAAACTTGAGCAAGAAGAAGCACGCCACGATGTGTATGGGCAGTCCGGACTCCGGGAATTCCGGCAATGCCTACAGCAGCACAGGCGCGCAAGCTCTGTATAGAGCAAGCTCAAGAAAACTGGTTCCGGGGCAAGTGACAACCTTCTTAATTAAAAAGCGATTTAACCTACATGTGTTCGGGTTAAACCGCTGTCTCCAGAGAAGCAGAAATTGGTTGTCGCAAAAACTTCAAGTTGGGGTGGGAAC
The DNA here is from genome assembly GCA_030068145.1 of Diplonema papillatum. Classification (NCBI taxonomy): domain Eukaryota; phylum Euglenozoa; class Diplonemea; order Diplonemida; family Diplonemidae; genus Diplonema; species Diplonema papillatum. The sequence goes on along the minus strand of JAPJBO010002229.1, from coordinate 13,671 downwards.
GGTGCTTCCTGGCCGGTCACTACTCAAATCTCAGCGGACTCGCATCCCGCCCAAGCCCAAAGACTCTGGTGAGGCACTTGGCCCGTGGGCGCGTGGCTCTGCAGCACCGCCGAACACGTGCTGGGATCTGGTTCTGACGTGTCCGAGTAATTCCTCACCGGATTCCAGAAAGATGTGGCACATGTGAGCGAGCGAGTGCACGTGGTCCGCTATCGGCACACCCAAACCAAACCTTCTAGAACTTTCAAGCACGCGTGGTCCGAAAAGGATGTCCAGGCGCTGCAACCGCCAGCATTGCACACAAAGGGCGGGGGTTCTTTGATGCGGGAGTCGGTCACGAGGTCGCATTAGGGCTTTGCTCGGCCTCATTCTTTCTCTCGGCGCGTGTGCAAGTAGCACCCAACTGACGGAGAGCATAACCCACCAGCGATCAGGAACCAACTTGTACTGTGCCGTCTTCAAGAGACCTTCGCTTCTTCTTGTGAATCAGGACGCATGGGGAACCCGTGGGGCATCCGGAGTGCACCGAAGGGGGACCTCGTGTCACACGCTCGGTTGCTGGCACGAAAGTGGCGACCGAATACGCCCCTCAAGCTTTGGGTGCTGCGGTTGGCGGCTCTGTTTTTTTTCCGTCCGGAGAGGAAACAGGGCTTCTTGATCTCGTCTTCTTTCTGGGGGACCAACCGCTTCCGAGTCTGAGTCCAAAGCACACGGCTCAACGCAGTGGCACGACACACGCCTGAGTGCAGGGTGTGTGTGGGTGCCTGATCATCATTGCGACGGGTTTGGCTCGCTGGGCGGTTCGGGCCCGGCCTCAGCTGGCTTCGTCGAAATCTTCGTCTCCGTGTCTTCGATCCAGCCCTCTGTGTGTTGATCGGTCGATGGAAGGCACCAGTGACCTGGCTGGCACTGTAGTGTGCAACCCGCTAAAGGCGGCAATCAAACCCAGCCGGACCATCAGCGATGCAGCAGCTAGACGGAACAACATGAAACAGTAAGTGCATAACAGGTGGACACAAGAGAGAGCGCCACGCAAACGTTACCAGAAGGAGACGATGTCAATTGGAGACGATGTCAATGGGAGACGATGTCAATAGGAGACGATGTCTATACCAGTGCGACCTCAGGCCACTCTGACCTACGATATGCTTGGATTAGTGTGCCGGGTACGTAATGAGTAAAGTTCATCAATATGTGATTGTCGAGCGTATGGCAGTCAGAATAATAATAAGAGCAAAAGCATCAAGGCACTCCTTCGGTGCCGACACTTATCCACTTTACCTGCATACGTAGCGAGTAAAGTTCTCGTCAGGTGTGGCAGTCTGCAGTGCCCCCAAAAATAGTACGAGCAAACAAGGCATCAAGCGCCGGCACCCTTTCTCCGGTGTCAACCCTGGTGCACCCTGGTCTACGATACACTTGAAGATATGTGGTCAACAGTCCGCAGTGCCCCCCAAAGAATAGGAAGAGAAAAAATCATCAAGCAGCACACCTTCTTCGGTCCCGACCTTGGTCCACTCTTGGATCTCGTGGGGCATCGGCGACGCGTCGGCCGTGTCGTGCGAGACCTTGCTCTTGACGTACCCGAGGCCCTGCTCGAACTCTCCGAGCTTGCCGAGCTTCCAGTGCTTGTACGGGTCGGAGAAGATCCGCCACGCGGCCCTCGAAGGGTCCTGGTCCACACGGTGCCAGATGGGGTACGTCCGGTGCGTGTCTTTGACGTTGAGGTGGTATTCGCCGACGGCGTCTGCCTCGGAGCTCGCGGTGACGAAGAGCTTCCTGGGCACGGAGTCGAGGAACTGCAGCTCCTGCTTGTCCTCTTCCTCCTTCTTGGGCTTGATCTTGTTCTCCGAGAGCGGCGCCTTCTTGGCGAGCTTCTCGAACATCCCGCCGAAAGTCGCCTTGTCCTTGATCTTCTGCTCGTTGAGCGCCTTCTGGATCAGCGCCATCTCCGTCCGGGCGGTCGCGTTCGACGGGTCGAGTGTCAATACGCGGTTGTAGTCCGTCTTCGCGTTTTCGTAATCCCCGCGGAGTCGCCGGGCCTTGAGGCGCCGGCAGAGGGCCTTCGCGTTCTGCGGGTCGCAGCCGAGAGCCTTCGTGCAGTTCTGCTCGGCGAAGAAGTACTGCTGGAGCTCGATCTGCGCCGCGGCCAGGTTCATGAGCAGCGGCACGCGGACCGGGTCGAGGGCTCTGTTCTTGTGGTCGGTGTCGTCGAGGTATTGCAGCCCGGCTTCGTACTTGGCGACAGCGCGCTTGCACTTTTTCTGCTTGTACAGGTCGTTTCCCTCGTTCTTCTTCTTCTCGGCTTCAGCGAGCTTCTCGTCGACGGTCTTCACCATGTGGAACGCCTTCGGTTGCTGGAAGCTTTTAAGCTCGAAAACGAAGGTCAGCTGCGAGCACGCGTCCGGGAGCGCCTGCTGCGGGTTGGCGAGGGCCAGCAGGTCCTTCCAGCTGACGGCGGCCGGCGGCGCGGCGGCAGGGACCAGGGGCGGGTCGAATACGGCGGTGAACCGCGCGACTTCGCCGGCGCCGCAGTTCTTGATCGCCGTCTCAAAGACCTCCGGGACGTCGTCCGCGCCGATGGTGACCTGCCAGTCCTTGAGGGGCGTCTGGTGCGCCTTGAGGAAGTCCGCGAGGTCATCCTCCGGCTCCTCTTCGTCCTCTTCGCCGCCCTTCTCCTCGTCGTCGGCGGCTGCTTTTTTGTAGTCGAGCGAGTACAACGCGACGGAGCACACAGTGTCGTAGGTGGGTTTGGTCCACTCCTCTTCGCCGGCGCGCAGGGTGTCCTTGACGAGAGAGTTGTTCTTTTTGTCCGAGACGTCCGTTCCGGTCGACCACGAGATCAGCTCGATGTCGAACTGAAGCGTGGCAGCCGGCGGGATGGTTGGCACCCGGCCCTCCTCGCCGTAGGCCAGGGAGTGGTGGATCGAGAGGAGCGACCGCTCGCCTTTGCGCATGGTGGCGACGCCTTGGTCCCAGCCTTTGATCACCTCGGACCTCCCGATGGTAAACGTGATCGGCTCGCCGCGTTCCCTCGACGAGTCGAACTGCGTGCCGGTTGTGAGCGTCCCGACGTAGTGCACGGTCACCTTCGCCCCAGGCTTCGGGGTCCGCTTCCCGGTGCCCACTTTCAGGCACTTCTTCGTCAGCTTGCCGTCGCCCGTGATGTCCACGAGCTGGTCCACTTCGTCCACACGACCCCGCTTCGCCAGCGGCACCTCGTCTTTCATGTCTACATCGGACATCGTTTCAGGTCGTTCGAACCCTTCCCCTCCTGCTTGGTTTTAGAGTGTAAATCGCTGTTTTTCGAACGCTTGCGCTCCCTCGACGAGTCGAACTGCGTGCCGGTGGTGAGCGTCCCGTGCACGGTCACGGGGTTCGCAGTTCACTTTGGCTACCTGTGTACAGAAACGCATGCGACCGACATCTCGACATCGATATCACCTTCGTAGAGAAGGTAGCCTTTCCCACACGCATTCTCACGCTGCACTAAGCGTTTACCATTTTGACTGAACACTGTGCTACTCCGCTCTTCTTAAGCCGGACGGTGCGGGTTCCTTTTTTTCTTGTTCTTCTGCTCAGAGAAGCAAGGGTGTCGCTCCATCGCGGGCTTTTACCTGGCCAGACTGGCTGCCATCACGCAGGCCAGTCCTGAAGGGGGCTTCCATCAGCTGCCATCACGCAGGCCAGTCCTAAAGGGGGCAGGTTCTGGCTGCCATTACGCAGGCCAGTCCTGAAGGGGGGCAGGTTTACTGCCACGAGGTATCGTGCTGCCTTACGTGTGCTGTGCTGCTTGTGGCAAAAACGGAACGGAGAATACGGCTTTGCGGACATTGCATTGATTGCATGTTACAAGATGGGAGGTTGGCAACCGACTTTGGGGTCGGAAAAGAAAGGCTGGCATCTGAGGCAAGCAAATGATAGACACGCGAGTCTACGTCGGTACAGGGTACCGGCATGGGAAGCACCCCGGTACTGCCTGTTCACACGGCAACGCATTTGCGACCGTAAGAACTGAATGGTACGGCGCAAGTGGAGCGAAGCTGTGCGGAACGGTTCAAGGGGCACAGCAATACCAGTGCAGGATGCAGGAAGGAACGGAGGAATCGGGAGCCGCGGCAATCGCAGCACCTGCATTCTGAAGCCGACCCTAAACCCCGCGCTGACATTCCGCAAAGCCGAGTTGAAAAGTCCGTTCGTAAAAGTGCATGGCTGTGGGTGCCTATACAGAGTAGTGGTGAGCGGCGGGATGAAATGTCGAGTCTCAGCGGGTGTTGAGACTCATGTACAATTCACCCCTGCAGGTCCGCGATTGTGGGGTTGATTGGGGGCGAGTGGGTAGCATGAGAAGACGCCGGAGTAGTGTGGGCTTCAATGCGGGCGAATTCGAAGGACGTGCATCCTACGTTCGTGAGAGCACGCGCGAACCGCAAGCCGCGAAAAGAGGTGCAACGCAGCCTGTATTGCGAGCATGCAGGCAAAGTGTCCTGCTTCGAATAAACAATCGCACCGTGGTTTAAGCCGCTCATGTCTATAGACTGAGTCGCATCAGCAGCTTGACCATCGACTTGGTATCGTCACGCGCGGCAAAGACTGTTTAAAGCGAACGTTCGCTTGCAACTACATGGTTTGTAGACTGGGTGAATGCAGGCGAGAGAACGGTTGTCCTCTTCACTCCACACGCTCACATTCCTCCAGACTAAGCTTCTGGAGGCGGCCCTAGCGAACCGCCGACAGAGGTCCGCCGCAGTACTATTTGCTTTTTTTTCTTTTGCGTCCCCCATCCCGCGCGGATGAGCCAAGAGCTCCACTGGCTGTGAAGGGAAGAGACCGAGATGCGACGATTGCCAGCCCGGTGGCTCAGAGCAGTAGACGCCCCCTGCGCCGGCGCGCGAGTGTTGTCATTGCTCGCAGCGTTTTCGCTCAACTGTTTACCTTCAGCCAGTTCCGGTCGGGTGCTGGGTCGGGTCGCTTCGGGGGGGGTCTTCTCGCGCGCCATCTCCGCGTATTCTTCCTCGAGCAGCGCTTTATCGACCTCCTGCTACCTCTGCCGGTCGAGGGTCGGCGTTGCGAACGTGGGCGTCGCCATGGCGAAGTCCGAGTGCGGCCCCGTGATGCCGGCCGTCTCTTTGTCGACGTCCCCTCCCGCGAGGCGTTCGACCGCAGCTGCTGGCAGCCGCCGCAGGGTCGGTTGGGTAGGACGACGGAGTAGGTCTTGTGGGTGGCTTCCGCGCGGGCGGGTTCGAGGGACATGCATCCCACGTTCATGAGACGCAAGCTACGACAAGAGGGGGTCCCTTGAACGCTGCGCGAACACTTGAAATTCACCCAGTACGCGCGGGATGCAGGCAAAGTGACCGCCCCCTGCATCGAGTGAACAACCGGAGAATCGTTTGGGTTAGAATGCAAAGAATCCGTGGCGATAATCTGCATCATCGGAGAATCGGATGCTTTGTTGGCCTGAGCGGTTCACGACGAGTCTAAGGTTGCGAAGTGTCTGCAGCGAGCAAATCGAGGCTCTTTTACGCGATCGGCGAGAGAACCGTAAGAGCCCTCAGACTTGGTAGTAGGTGCCGTTCGGGTTCCCCATCGAGTCTCCGTGGGTCGCTTCGGGGGGGCCTTCTCGCGCGACCATCTCCGCGTATTCTTCTTCGAGCAACGCTCTTTCGACCTCCTCCCTCTGCCAGTCGAGGGTCGGTGTTGCGAACGCGTGCGTCGCCATGGCGAAGTCCGAGTGCGGCCGCGTGATGCCGGCCGTCTCCTCGTCGACGTCCCCCGCGGGGAGGTTTCCCATCGCCGGCAGCCTCGGCGCGGCCCACGGCCCGAGCGCCTCGCCCGGCAGCCGCTTCACCACGAAGTAGTCCTTCGTACGCACCGGCTCCCCTCGGTTGATCGGGCCCAGGATCTGCTCGTCGGGCACCTCTCGCGACGCGTTCGACCGCAGCTGCGGCAGCCGCCGCAGGACGGGCTTCCACGACGGCGGCGCGTGCGGGAGGATGTGTCCCAGCTCCGTGCCTTGGACGCCCTCTGGGAAGATCCGCATGTATTGGGAAGGGTCCGAGTAGGGCCGAGGGTCGAAGGCGATGTCCGGCAGCTTCTGGCCCCGCTCGAGATACTCGGCGTGCGTGATGTCGGGCCGGGCTTCGAGCGGCTGCTCCAGCAGCTGCCGGGGCGTCGTGGTCTGCCCAGCGGCGTTGGTCATCACGGTGTCTGGGTTCTGCAGGAAGTACTGCTCGAGGGTCTCCGGCGGCGCCCCGGGCGGCTTCGTGCTCCCGGGCAGGCCGGCCATGGGGGAAAACACCACCGGCAGGCGCGTGAAGGACTCAAGGCGGGGCCGGCTCTCGCCGAGGGCTGACTCCTCCCCCCCCTCCCCCTGCTGCTGCTGCTGCTGTTTGTGGGCGGACTGGAAGGACCGGCGCGCCAGGCTTCGTTCCGACGGGCGGCTGTTGTACGTTTGGTTCAGCCCTCCTTGGCTGTTTTCCCTGCGGTACGCGTCTTCGGGATCGTGGTGCGCTGGGTTCCCCTCCCGGTTGCTAGCGGACAGATGGTCCCGGGAGCGGCTTCCCTGATGGCTCGTGTACGTGTGCTGGAGTCCCTGGCTGTTCGCGGTCTGGTTGAACGCGTCTCCCGTGCTGCCGGGCTCCCGCGGGTCGGCGGCGGGGGGTGCCGCCGCCGCCTCTCGGTCCGACTGCTCCTTGTCACGCTCCGCCCACTTCTTCCGCGCCTTCTCCCGCTCTTTGCTGTCCTTCAGCACGACGTAAAGCACGGATATCAGCAGTATGACCCCGACGGCCGCAATAGCCCATATCTCCTGGTTCTCCATCGGCCACCTCGCCGCGGCCTTGCTTTTCGTGGTTCGTTCGCGCAAATGGAACAAAAACGGGAAGACTTAAGTTAGAGGGGGAGGGTGGGGGTGGTGCCCCTGCTTTCCCTTGCGCCGCCCGCAGAGCGGGTGGTGAGGGTTGTCGTTTTAGCGAATTATTGCTCTGGTGTTTGGTGGATTCTTCTTCCTGGTGGGTGTGTGGTTGTTGAGGTTCATGGCGTAGGGGGGGGTACAGTGTTGTCGCTGGGTTTTGGTCCGGGCGGAATCAGGTGGGGCGGCAGGTAGGGCAGGGGTAAAAAGCTCTTCCGAGTTGGTCGCTAACAACAAGGAACTCCTGTCAACAGCTGCCAAAGGTTTGGAACAGCTAGCCAGGCCACGTCAGCGAGAACTTGCCACGTTCTCAGTGAGGTGTGCCGCCCGGGACACAGAACCCGCAGGCGAAGCGTCGGAAACTTACTTCCGACTGGTGATAGTGGTGCTTCGTTACTGGCTATGGCCGCAACACCGGACAAAATTGTCTGTTCACTGTGTTGTAGTCAAAAGGGAAGCCACCAGACGGCTATTATGTCGAAGACTCGGGAATGCTCCTTCATCCGCGTTGTTTAAGAGTTGCAATACGGTCACTGTCGCCGAACGAGCAATTTACCTGCAGTATCAAACAGAAAGCTAGACTTCGGGTGATTTGGGCTGGTGCATCCTGAAGCGCCTCACGGAGGATCGACGTGCGGATATATTCCGACCAAATGACGATGATGAGGGCTGCAAAGCCAACGCTTTGTTGATTGGTAGATGTGTATTTGCAAAATGAAATACCGAGACGATAAGTGGGTTGAAACACCTTTCTGCCACGTGGCCATCAGCGCGGAACCCTTGTTTCTAAATTTAGACTGTTTCTTTTAACGTGGGAAAGGGAGTGGTTCCATGAGCCAAATCGCCTATCCCCTGAAAGCGACCTGCTCGATAACGTTCTGCAAGGCTCGACAACGTTCGAATGGGCAGGGGGTGAACTGACTCATTTCATTGAGAGGAAAACGTTGATGGGTTCTCTTCGTCAGATGAGGCGTCTGGATGGAGCGAGCGCCAGTCAACTTCGCTACGCGATGTGCGCGTGTGCGTCAGCGTAGCAACCGCCGTCGTCGCACAAGCTCGTCCGCGCCGGCAAGGCCCGCGTTCGAGCAACGCCGAGTAACTTTCAATGACAGAAGCAACCGACACGGATTGCTCTATTCCGGAGTCACCTAGCGAAAGGCTGGCATAGTGTGGTGCTCATTTGCATGCAAATGACTCTCCACCCACAAAAACCCGTGCAAGCCTGAAAAGCTGTGAACACGGAAACGAACCTTCTACGGTACACCACGTCCGGCGGGTATCAATCGATACGAGGCGGCTGAGGGCCGAGTATCACGTTGCGGTGGTTGCTCGATGCAATCTCCCGTCGCGACGCACATGACTTCTTCGGCGATTGATAACCCATAATCGGGAGGCTTTTTCAGCCAGCGCCTGCGCCTTCAGGGCGAGCTCCATAACCTTGAAGCAGTGCCGTCCGGTTCCGGACATCGGAAATGACCGCTTCGAGTACGGAAGCTCGGCGTCGCGCGCATCTATCTTTTCGCAGTGCTCGTCGTTGACGAGGACCAACGTGTCGGTCCTCGTAACGGTGGCCACATCCACGTACTTGCGCAGTTCGATGTAGCCCTCGGTCCCTGGAACGGTCAGGCAGCAGTGCGTCCGGGTGTACCAGTCCAGCCGCACGTTGCTGTGGCCGTGCTCGCTTTTGAGCACGACCTCATCGAAGTCCTGGAACCCCTTCTCCGGGTTCTTGTAGTTCGCGACCGAAGCGTGCACGACTTCGGCGTCGTCGGACCCCGTAGAACAGAGGAGCCCCCGGCGGCATCATCATCGGGAGGCTTTTTCAGCCAGCGCCTGCGCCTTCAGGGCGAGCTCCATGACCTTGAAGCAGTGCGCCTGCGGCATTGTCGTTTCCGTCCGGTTTCGGACGTCGGAAATGAGCCGCTTCGAGTACGGAAGCTCGGCGTCGCGCGCGTCTATCTTTTCGCAGTGGCCGCCGTTGACGAGGACCAGCGTGTCAGTCCTCTCAACAGCGGCCACATCCGCAGTTCGATATAGCCCTCGGTCCCTAGAATGGACAGGCGGCCGTCCCCCCAGGTCGGCAGTGCGTCGGGGGTGTACCAGTCCAGCCGCACGTAGCCGTGGCTGTCGAGTACGATCTCACCGAAGTCCTGGAACCCCTTCTTCTCCGTGTTCTTGTATAGACACTTCCCAAGTTTCGATCTGATTTCTATCCCAAGTGCAAATATCTTGGGGCCGTCCCCCCAGGTCGGCAGTGCGTCGGGGGTACCAGTCCAGCCGCACGTAGCCGTGGCTGTCGAGCACGATCTCACCGAAGTCCTGGAACCCCTTCTTCTCCGTGTTCTTGTATAGACACTTCCCAAGTTTCGATCTGATTTCTGTCCCACGTGCAAATATCTTGGGGGTGTCCACTATTTCTGGTATGTTCCGGTACAAAATAACCCAACCTTTGGGCCAGCACACCCTGTTTGCGGGTGTGGCACAACCGCTTTTCGAGAGTCATGGTTTCACTCGAGAAAAAGTTACGGCTTCAGCGTCGTCGGACCCCGTAGAAAAGAGGAGCGACATCATCATCGGGAGGCTTTTTCAGCCAGCGCCTGCGCCTTCAGGGCGAGCTCCATGACCTTGAAGCAGTGCGCCTGTGGCATTGCCGTTTCCGTCCGGTTTCGGACGTCGGAAATGAGCCGCTTCGAGTACGGAAGCTCGGCGTCGCGCGCGTCTATCTTTTCGCAGTGCTCGCCGTTGACGAGGACCAGCGTGTCGGTCCTCTCAACGGTGGCCACATCCACGTACTTGCGCAGTTCGATGTAGCCCTCGGTCCCCAAAATGGTCAGGCGGCCGTCCCCCCAGGTCGGCAGTGCGTCGGGGGTGTACCAGTCCAGCCGCACGTAGCCGTGGCCGTGCTCGCTTTTGAGCACGATCTCGCCAAAGTCCTGGAACCCCTTCTTCTCCGGGTTCTTGTAGTTCGCGACCGAAGCGTGCACGACTTCGGCGTCGTCGGACCCCGTGAAAAAGAGGAACTGGTCGATCTGGTGACTGCCGATGTCGGTGAGAATCCCGCCGTAGGAATCGCGGTCGTAGAACCAGTCGCTGCGCAGGTGCGCGTTGTGCCTGTGCGGCCCGACGCCGAGCGTCTGCACGACTTTGCCGATGGCCCCTTCGCGGATCAGCTCGGCCGCCTTGGTCACGCAGGGCACTTCGAAGCGCTCTGAAAAGTTGACGCTCCAGATCCGTCCGGTCCTCGTCGCAGTTTCACGGATGCGGGCCAGCTCCTCGAGCGTGATGCAACCTGGCTTGTCCACCATCACGTCCTTGCCTGCCTCCATCGCCTTGATCGCCCACGCTGCCCGGTCCTTCGGGATACAGGATATGAGGATCATCTGGACATCCGGATCGCTGAGCAGACTGTCCGCCCGGTCGACCTTCGGCACGTCCGGGAACCGCTTCAGGAATCCTGCCAGCGGTTTGGGTGCCCCTTCCGTCCACCACCCGGCGAACGTGCCGCCAGCGGTCACCAGGTTGTGCGCCATCCCGTTGATGTGCTTGTGGTCGATGCCGATCGCACCGAACTTCATGGTCGGAGAAGAAAGCGGCATTGCTGGTCGATTAAGTTTCCACCTCCCTTCTGGCAGCAGACGGGGGAGGTGTTTAGACTGCCTCGCATGCATGGTGTTAGCATCAAGTCTTCTTCGGGGGGGGAAATCTTACTTTAATGTTTAGGCAGAGCACTGCCTCTCATGCATGGTTGATGCTAGCATCAAGTCTTCTTCGAGGAAGATGTCGTCTAGGAAAGGGATGCAAAATAGAAAATAGAAAGTTGTAAAGAGGGGAGTGTACGGCTCCCAAAGTGGGGGTGATGCTAGCATCAAGTCTTCTGCTGCACGACGGCTCTCTCGCCTGCCACGTTCATGACGTCTCCGCCTGCTTGTATCCATGACTGCTAAGGTGGACCCTGTTCTTCGGGGGATGGAGGAAAAGAACGATGTCGCACTAGCTACGCAGTCGCACTCGCTACGCAGGGAAGCGCGAAGCGACCAGCCCGGACGGACCAACAAGACGCAAGACCAGGCGACCAAGAAAGGAGGGGGACGCGACCCAGAGACGGGCTAAGTAGCCTGGAACTAGTGTGATGGACCTTCTTCGGAGGGGCTCACGCACTCGAAGTCCGACTTATACGCGCTCGCTATGCACACGAGGACGACCGGCTCTGAAGAGGCCCGCGACGCAAGCGGCGCGGGCAGCACGGAGTGTCAAGCAACGTAAGAAGGAAGATGAGGAGATTCAGATGGCACAGCAGGACGCCCGAGCCGAAGCCGCCGACGGACCAGAACTGGAAAGGCAGGCGCGGTCGGTACGAGAAGCGGCAATCGCGGATAAGGCAACGAGTACAGAGCAGTCCAGACGCAGACGAGCAGTGAAGCGGCCCGCGTCGCAGGTGGCACAAACGGAAGACGCCCGTGCAGCAGGGCAGCAGGGAGTGGAGACGAGGTGATGTAAGACGAAGGGAAGCGCAAAGCGACCAGCCCGGACGGACCAGCAAGACGCAAGACCAGGCGACCAAGAGAAGGAGGGGGACGCGACCCAGAGACCCAGGCTGAACAACTTGGAACTAGTGTGATGGACCTTTCTTCGGAAGGGCTCACGCACTCAAAGTTCGACTTCTACGCGCTCGCTACGCAGACGGATCCTCTACCCGACCGAAGAGCGGCCACTGGGCGCGCGACTTCTAAACAAATGTGCTCGGATAAACACCCATCGTCCTAAGTTCAGTCGAAATGGTTTCGCGCCAAGAGCCTTAGAAGCTCTTGGGACGATCTTGCAGGTACAAAGAGCGTCAGAACTTGCATAACCTCCCGTGTAGATCCTTACTATGGACTCGGAGCACGAGACACGAACTCATGTGCACTTGCCGTCGGCTGCGCAAAATGAGAAAGAAAAGAGGGAAAGCTCGGCAGATGCCGGTTGTGATAACATCTCCTTTTTTTATTGTTTCTCTTTCTTCGGTTTGCTTTTTGCTCTCTCTTTCTCCGTACTTCGTTTTCCTTTCATTCTTCGGTGGCCCGGTGACCCTGTGATTGATTCGCGCGTGTTGACGAACCTCCGCCCATGTCGTTTTTTTTTTTTTTTACCTCGCTTTCCGCATCAAGCTTCACCTGGGCTATGTGGTGGGAGCGACGCGGGGAAAGCGGGACTGTCTTTGTGGAGGGAAGGCTTTAACCTGGCGGCATTGTGGGTTCTTTTTTTTTTTTGGTTTACTAGGTTCCGCTTTCGCGCACGAAAAGGGGGAAAAGAGGGGAACGGCCCGGCTTTTGGGCACGTACCGGTTTTCCCCGACTCCTGCACACCCGCGGGCACAGAAACGAGCAGCATGTGAAGGCGCATGAGTGCCACTGTGCTGTCCCCCATACCGTACATTCCGACAGGGGGGGGCCTTGGAAGGTAGAGCGGCACAAACCCAAGGGGTCAAGTCAACGGTGCCCTGCCAGTATCTCTGCGACACTTTCGAAAAGGCTGTGGCTTCTCTTGCTGTTTACACACTTCCCCTTTTTATTTGTTCATAGTGGAGGGATGGTGAAGATCTGCTCTTGCGTCCTGCACAAGGTGCGCACGCGCGCGCAACCAAACAAAGGAAGCAACAACAAAAAGAGAGAAGGAAGAAGAATAAGCGGCAAGAACCAAAGCGAAGAGAAAAGAAGAAAAAAGGGGGAGGAGACGCAGAAACGCAGCGGTGTGACTCGTTCCGTTTCTGCCCTCCGTGTGCTCTTATCCGAGCTTTCCGAGCGGCTGGGTGTTCGGCTTGTACGGCTTGCCCTCCGGGTGGCAGACGTACCTCTTGTTGTATTGGAGTCGCTTCTTCGAGCGGCCGACGACGGCCTTCCTCTTCTCCTTCTTCTGCACCTTCGGCGTCTGGTTCTTCACCTTCCCGGCACGCGCCAGCGATCCGTGGACCTTTCCCATTGTTGCGTGAGTGTTCTTCTCTTTCTACTCCTGGAGGTTGCTGAGTTGGTTTTGCGATTTGTGAGGCTAGGTTAACGACAGTTACAACCGGTACACACACAGACTCATACTCCCTGACACGCAGACTAGCAAGGTTGCGGCGATCTCCGCTTGCATCAATTTTCTTCGTTTTGCGAGGTTTAAAGCAGCGGTTTTCTAGCATCACCACTGAGGCCGCCGGGTATCGGGGGGGGCGAAGAATGTTGAAGTATGGCTGAAGATAAAGCGGTGGCACCTGGCCGCCCACGGGATGAAGCCGTTAAGCATTGGGAACTTGTTGCGTGAGGGCTCTTCTCTTTCTACTCCTGGAGGTTACTGAGTTGGTTTTGCGATTTGTGAGGCTAGGTTAACGACAGTTACAACCGGTGCACACACAGACTCATATTCCCTGACACGCGGACTAGCAAGGTTGCGGCGATCTCCGCTGGCTGGGTGGTGCTTGCTGCATCAATTTTCTTCGTTTTGCGATCGGGGGGGGGTCAGCGCTCTTGTTAAGGATCAGCCACTTTGGCCGGATGGCCGGATAAACCAGACCCCCCCCCCCCCCCCCCCCCCCCCCCCCTCTACAGTGCAGTTGCCTTGGAGGCTGGGTGGTCAAATTCTCTAAGGTGAAATGGTCAAAATTCCCTGCCAAAAGTGGGCCCACAAAAATTTTCCAAAGTGTGGTATTTGGGGTATTTGGGGCAAAAAAAAATTTTTTTTTCTGACCGCCCACCGTGGTGACCACCTTAGAGTGTGACAGGTAGCGTCTCCCCCCTCCA
>JAPJBO010002228.1:0-18980 GCA_030068145.1 Diplonema papillatum | reverse complement strand
CCTCAACGGATTCAAACGTGTCCTCAAAATCTCGAAACCGACCATTTTCGGACCTGCAGATGGAAATCTTCGGCAGAAGTCCGAAAAAAGCCGAAATCTGTGACACTTTTTCTGGAATGAGTGCTATATCAAAAAGTGTCGGACGGCAGCGTGCTGTCGGCCCCCACGACCCGCCGGACAGAAGACAGATGAAAACAGCACACGCGGTGTCCAGATCAAGTCTAGCTCGGAGACATGATGAATAACCGCCTTCTTCCCCCCACCGATCACCGCAACACCAGTTCAAACACGCACTCGCCAAAAAAGAAAAAAAGGAAGAAAAGAATATTCGCAAGAAAGAAAAAGCGAGGAGGACCCCACCCACCACGAACAAGCACCACACACACACACACACACATACGTCACCCACGTCGCTGGCACCGCCAGAGAATCATCCGGACTTGTACGTGTTCAACAAAAAAGACGTACCACTTTGTAGTCGTCTTGATTCTGCCCCTCCAGCCTCATCGAAATAAGCACAAATCGTCGGCCCCGTGAATGATGGCTGTATGAGACCTGGGGTGTGCCGTGCGGCGCTGCTTCTGGTGGGGGTCGCAGCTGTGGTGGTTGAGGCCCAACAAGTTACGGCGACACCGGACACAGTTGCGCCACGGACGGTGACGCCGCCTTTTAACTTAGACGACGTAGTTGAGGTACACTGCGTGCGCTGCACGGCACCCGGGGGATGGTGGACTCGGCATACCCAAAGGGATATCTGCTGGGTCGCGTGCGCGTTAACACCGAACTGCACCATGATCAACTTCAATCTCGACACCGAAGTATGCTACCACTACTCCCAGTGGTGCGACGGCGTGCCGGACTCGTGCAGTTACCTGATTTACGCTGATATATACGATACCCCTTCCCCCGATGCCACGTCAGTTCCCCCGACGCCACCTCCGGAACTGGTCGTCAGCATAGAGCTGGCCGGAGCCCGCAATGTGTCGTTCGATGCGGTGAGGCGCTGCGAGTTTTCGGTCGAAATCCGGGCTTCTTTCTCGGCGGCGCCGGCCGCCGGGTGGCAGAATGCGAGCTCGCTGACCGTCGGCGTCGTCGGCGGCGCCAGCGACTTCGCGGCGTGCGACGTCTGCATCGTCACCGACCGCCCCCACGCGCTCAATGGAGCCTCCGACATGCACGCCCGCGCCCCCTTCGCCTCCCTCGCGGCCGCCGCCGACGGCGCCGGCCTCACGCTGGCGTTCTGCGCCGAGCAATACGGGACGGCCGCCGGCGAGACCCTCACCGTCCACGTCTCCGCTTCGGCGTTCGAGGGCCCCGTCGATGCCGTCGCGCAGGACGGCAGAGAGTTCCGGATCTCCGAGAAGCCGACGCGGGTGCAGCCTGCCCATGCGAACGTCGTCGGCGGGTTCGTCGTCGCGTCTTCGATGGTGCTGTTAGACTCGACCTCGGCGCTGGTCGGCGGGCGGACGATTTCTTTGCTGCGAGCCGTCGACTGCCCGTCGGACGGCGAGCGCCGCCTACCGATCATCCTCGAACCCGTCCTATTGCCTCTCCCGGACACCGTCGCACTGCCCCACACCCTCAGTTCGCTCGTGTTCTGCGCGGCGCTGCTGGCCGCCGTTTCGTTCGTGTCGGGATGCCTCATCCCGCTGGTCGTCCCACCGCCCTTGACCGTCACGCACCCTCCCCCTCCGTCCCTGACGAACACGTCGATGACCTCGGTCGCGTATTTTTCCGACACACTGGCGGAGTCTCTGCTGTCCGAGTACGCGGGGTCACACTCCAAATCCACGCGCTTGTCGGCGTCCTCGTCGACCCTGTCGGCCGCGCCGCCGGCCGAGCCGGCCCGGCGGCACCGGTCGCCGGCGGCGACGCTGTTCGTGGCGCTGCTCGTATATCAAAGCGCGCTGGAGTCCACCGTGCGCGTCATCCTGCGCGAAGTAGACACCTTCGCAGTCGTCTTCGCCGGCGCGGTGGCGGCGCTGCTGCTCGCGGGCCTGTGCGGGTACGCGGCTTGGACGCTGCGGGCGGCCAATCTTGCGGCCGAGTTCACGCCCCCCGCCCCTGTACCTCCCGCACCCCCCCCGGACGGAGGCGGCGGGGGCGGCGGCCGCCTGCTGCGCAGCTTCGTCGACGGCGGCGGAACGTGGGCCCGCAGCGACTTTTTCGCGCGGAACTCCGTCCTGTACAAGCGGATAACCCCGGAGCGGCCCCGCTGGATCTGCTGCGAGCTGGCGATATCGGCAGCCGCGGCCGCCGGCAGCGGGTGGCCGTCGCGGACGGCGGCTGAGTGCCGCGCGGTGCTCGGCCTCCACGCAGGGCTCGCGGCGCTGTGGCTCGCGCTCGTCGCCTGGTGCCGGCCATATTTGTCCCGCGGGTATGAGGCGGCTGTCGTCCTCGCTCTGCTCGCTCAGCTCCTGTCGGCCGGGGGCGTGTTGCTGTCGGAGGTTGGATTCCCGTCGTTCGGGGAGTACTCCATCATCGTCCTCATCGTCTCGGCGGGGGTCTTCGTGTCGTGGGGGTTTTCTGAACGCGTCGTGCACGCCGTCGTCGACCCGCCCGCCACCTCCGACACACACGAGCAGCCGCCCGAAGGAGAGCCGCCGCCGGCGGCCCACGCGTTCAGCGTCTCGAGCCGAGGGTACCCCGTTGACGACTTCGACGTGCCGTCTGACCAGTCGCTCTCGTCGCCCTGCTCCACGCCGTTGCAGCCGCCGGCGCCGCTAGACCCGTTTTTCCAACCCGTCAAGGACCTGACGGCCTTCGTCGTCGGCCAGTTCCGCAGGGCCCTCGCGCGGTGCCGCGACGGGCCCGCAAGCGCGGCGGCGGCCCCGCCTTTCGAGTCCGCTGCCGCCCCGCCGCCGGGCCAGTTTGTCCAGCGTGACGGGACTTTCGCCCCTGCACCCGGCTTCGACGAGCGGTTTGTACGGCGGCGTGACGGGACATACGCCCCTGCGCCCGGCACCAATGAGCTGTTTGTACGGCAGCGTGACGGGACGTATGCCCCTGCGCCCGGCGCCGACGAGTTGTTTGTGCGGCAGCGCGACGGGACTTACGCCCCTGCGCCAGGCACCAACGAGCTGTTTGTACGGCAGCGCGACGGGACATACGCCCCTGCGCCAGGCACCAACGAGCTGTTTGTACGGCAGCGTGACGGTACATACGCCCCTGCGCCCGGCACCAATGAGCTGTTTGTACGGAAGCGCGACGGGACTTATGCCCCTGCGCCCGGCGCCGACGAGCTGTTTGTACGGCAGCGTGACGGGACTTACGCCCCTGCGCCAGGCACCAACGAGCTGTTTGTACGGCAGAGCGACGGGACTTACGCCCCTGCGCCCGGCGCCGACGAGCTGTTTGTACGGCAGCGTGACGGGACTTATGCCCCTGCGCCAGGCACCAACGAGCAGTTTGTACGGCAGCGTGACGGTACATACGCCCCTGCGCCAGGCACCAACGAGCAGTTTGTACGGCAGCGCGACGGGACTTACGCCCCTGCGCCAGGCACCAACGAGCTGTTTGTACGGCAGCGTGACGGTACATACGCCCCTGCGCCAGGCACCAATGAGCTGTTTGTACGGCAGAGCGACGGGACTTACGCCCCTGCGCCCGGCGCCGACGAGCTGTTTGTACGGCAGCGTGACGGGACTTATGCCCCTGCGCCAGGCACCAACGAGCAGTTTGTACGGCAGCGTGACGGTACATACGCCCCTGCGCCTGGCACCAACGAGCAGTTTGTACGGCAGCGCGACGGGACTTACGCCCCTGCGCCCGGCGCCGACGAGCTGTTTGTACGGCAGCGTGACGGGACTTTCGCCCCTGCGCCCGGCACCAACGAGCAGTTTGTACGGCTGCGCGACGGGACTTACGCCCCTGCGCCAGGCACCAACGAGCAGTTTGTACGGCAGCGTGACGGGACTTATGCCCCTGCGCCAGGCACCAACGAGCAGTTTGTACGGCAGCGTGACGGGACATACGCCCCTGCGCCTGGCACCAACGAGCAGTTTGTACGGCAGCGTGACGGGACTTACGCCCCTGCGCCCGGCACCAACGAGCAGTTTGTACGGCAGCGCGACGGGACTTACGCCCCTGCGCCAGGCACCAACGAGCAGTTTGTACGGCAGCGTGACGGGACTTACGCCCCTGCGCCAGGCACCAACGAGCACTTTGTACGGCAGCGCGACGGGACTTACGCCCCTGCGCCTGGCACCAACGAGCAGTTTGTACGGCAGCGCGACGGGACTTACGCCCCTGCGCCAGGCACCAACGAGCAGTTTGTACGGCAGCGTGACGGGACTTACGCCCCTGCGCCAGGCACCAACGAGCAGTTTGTACGGCAGCGCGACGGGACTTACGCCCCTGCGCCAGGCACCAACGAGCAGTTTGTACGGCAGCGCGACGGGACTTACGCCCCTGCGCCAGGCACCAACGAGCAGTTTGTACGGCAGCGTGACGGGACTTACGCCCCTGCGCCAGGCACCAACGAGCAGTTTGTACGGCAGCGCGACGGGACTTACGCCCCTGCGCCTGGCACCAACGAGCAGTTTGTACGGCAGCGCGACGGGACTTACGCCCCTGCGCCAGGCACCAACGAGCAGTTTGTACGGCAGCGTGACGGGACTTACGCCCCTGCGCCAGGCACCAACGAGCAGTTTGTACGGCAGCGCGACGGGACTT
The DNA here is from genome assembly GCA_030068145.1 of Diplonema papillatum. Classification (NCBI taxonomy): domain Eukaryota; phylum Euglenozoa; class Diplonemea; order Diplonemida; family Diplonemidae; genus Diplonema; species Diplonema papillatum. The sequence continues at coordinate 14,306 of JAPJBO010002228.1, read as the reverse complement.
ACGCCCCTGCGCCAGGCACCAACGAGCAGTTTGTACGGCAGCGCGACGGGACTTACGCCCCTGCGCCAGGCACCAACGAGCAGTTTGTACGGCAGCGCGACGGGACTTACGCCCCTGCGCCAGGCACCAACGAGCAGTTTGTACGGCAGCGCGACGGGACTTACGCCCCTGCGCCAGGCACCAACGAGCAGTTTGTACGGCAGCGTGACGGGACTTACGCCCCTGCGCCAGGCACCAACGAGCAGTTTGTACGACAGCGCGACGGGACTTTCGCCCCTGCGCCCGAGCAGTTTGTACGGCAGCGTGACGGGACTTACGCCCCTGCGCCAGGCACCAACGAGCACTTTGTACGGCAGCGCGACGGGACTTACGCCCCTGCGCCTGGCACCAACGAGCAGTTTGTACGGCAGCGCGACGGGACTTACGCCCCTGCGCCAGGCACCAACGAGCAGTTTGTACGGCAGCGTGACGGGACTTACGCCCCTGCGCCAGGCACCAACGAGCAGTTTGTACGGCAGCGTGACGGGACTTACGCCCCTGCGCCAGGCACCAACGAGCAGTTTGTACGACAGCGCGACGGGACTTTCGCCCCTGCGCCCGAGCAGTTTGTACGGCAGCGTGACGGGACTTACGCCCCTGCGCCTGGCACCAACGAGCACTTTGTACGGCAGCGCGACGGGACTTACGCCCCTGCGCCTGGCACCAACGAGCAGTTTGTACGGCAGCGCGACGGGACTTACGCCCCTGCGCCAGGCACCAACGAGCAGTTTGTACGGCAGCGTGACGGGACTTACGCCCCTGCGCCAGGCACCAACGAGCAGTTTGTACGGCAGCGTGACGGGACTTACGCCCCTGCGCCAGGCACCAACGAGCAGTTTGTACGGCAGCGTGACGGGACTTACGCCCCTGCGCCAGGCACCAACGAGCACTTTGTACGGCAGCGCGACGGGACTTACGCCCCTGCGCCTGGCACCAACGAGCAGTTTGTACGGCAGCGTGACGGGACTTACGCCCCTGCGCCAGGCACCAACGAGCAGTTTGTACGGCAGCGTGACGGGACTTACGCCCCTGCGCCAGGCACCAACGAGCACTTTGTACGGCAGCGCGACGGGACTTACGCCCCTGCGCCTGGCACCAACGAGCAGTTTGTACGGCAGCGTGACGGGACTTACGCCCCTGCGCCAGGCACCAACGAGCAGTTTGTACGGCAGCGCGACGGGACTTACGCCCCTGCGCCTGGCACCAACGAGCAGTTTGTACGGCAGCGTGACGGGACTTACGCTCCTGCGCCTGGCACCAACGAGCAGTATGTACGGCAGCACCGCGACGGGGCTCCGCCGGGGTTTCCCGGGCAGCCGCTCTTCGACGCGGAAAAAGGCGCCGCGGCGCCCGCGGCACCTCCTGCAGACGGGGAGTCGCCGGCGGCGCCGCCGCGCCGCAACCCGCTGTTCGACGTGCGCGAGCACCTAGTCCGGCAGTACAACGGGTACCGGAGGGACGACGGCTACTTCGACGTCGTCCCGCTGGCGGATCAGCCAGTCGTGGACGGCGAGTTGTTGAGCCGGCGTGCTGCGGGCGACAGGCCGCACCTGGTGCACGGCCGAACTATTCAAAAACCCTCTGGTTTCGAAGTAGTCCCACCTTCGCAGCAACCGATGGATCCCGCCTCCGGACACGGGCTGCCCCTGCCGACGGGGGGGCGAGTGTCTTCCTCCGTGGATTCTGAGTCTTCAGGGGCTTCCTACCAGTCCGCATCTTCGGCTTCTTCGCTTCCCGCCAAGACGCGCGGAGTCGCGGTTGAACCGGCTGGGAATCAGCTGCGAGAAGGCGGGTGCAAAGGGGTCCCACCCTCGCAGCCAGTTGTCGATATGGGGGAAGCGGCGGACGCGGCTGCTGAGCCGTCGGAGTCGTCGAGTTCGTCCGATTCGTCTGCGTCTTCAAAAGCGCGCGGAAGAAGTACGGGCAACCGCTGCCGGCGCTCGCGAAATGCCGGTTACGAAGTGGTCTCCCCCTCACAGCAGCCGGTGGTCGATGTGCTGTCCGAGTCTTTGGGCACTCCGGACGCGGAAGCGCCGCCTTCTCCCTCCGCCGGTGGGGGAGGCGGGTACGAAGTGGTCCCGTCGGCTTGGCAGCCGGCGGTCGACGTGCTCAGTCGCGCCGCGGCGCGCTCGTTTTCGTCCGAACCTTCCACTTCATCGGACTCCTCCGCGCCGCCTTCCCCCGGCGCTGGACCGTGCGCGGCGGTCCCGGCAGTCGACAGACGCGAGCTGGCCGAGCACCCACCGCACGCACCGCGAACGCCAACCGGCCGAGTGTCCTCCGCGTCGACGGCCGCCGCCGGCGGGCAAGACGGTTGCAGGGGGACCCCGTTTTCGCGACGCCCGGGAGTCGATAGACCCGAGCCGGCCTCCGACTGGAAGCACCACGAGCACCCGCTGCACGCACCGCGAACGCCAGCCGGCTCAGTGTCCGCGTCGACGGCCGCCGCCGGCGGGCAGGGCGGTTGCGGGGGGAACCCGTCGTCGAGACGCTCTGCCGTCGGCAGGACGCACCGCGAGCCCACGTCCGCGGGAAACCCCGGCTTGGAGACCCGCGCCGGCGCGCGTGGCAGGCCCCGCGCCAATGGTGCGTGGTGCCAGCTGATCTCGAGCGGCGGGCAGCCGGCTGCACCCGGCTGCGCCTTCAGGCTCGGCGGCTGCGAAGCTGTCCCGGTGGAACCGCGGGCGGACCGGAGGACGGCAGTGCACGGCGGCGAGGTGTACGACGTCGTCGTGACCGAAGAGAAGACCGTCTTATGCGACTACGCGCCGGCGGAGTCCGGACGGCCGAGGGGCCCCGGGAGGGGGCTTTCGATCTCCTGCCGGGTGTGAACCGAGCGAACCGGGTTGGGGTAGAGTGCAAAGAATCTGTGCCGATAATCACGCATCTGCTCTCTTTCGTGACTACCTCGTAGAGCGCACCGTGGCAGTCATGTTTCCGGCGCTTGTTACCTTCTGGCTCGTCGGTCTCGGGCGGTCGTTTCGTGCCACCTTTCTTCGTCGCTGGTAGCTTACTCTGCACCGCTGCCCGCCTCGGAGTGCACGTCTCTATCTTCGATGATGGCGAGTCCTTCCGCCGCCGCTTCGTTGCCAGCGGCCGTCCTACTGTTGTCGCCTTCTGCGGCGTTCTCGATGGCGGTGTTGGTGCCGGTATCCGCCGCTTCGGGTGTGAACCTCGCGAACCGTTTGGGCTAGAATGCAAAGAATCTGTGGCGATATTCACGCATCTGCTCTCTTTCGTGACTACCTCTTAGAGCGCACCGTGTCATGTCAGCGCTTGTTACCTTCTGGCTCGTCGGTCTCGGGCGAACCGATGCCGCGAGGTGGAGGGAGCTCTGAAGTCTCCGCGGGCGGCAGCCGGCGGCGTCGGCCTGTTGCCCCCGAGAAGACTCGGAATGGAAAGATCGGTCACGAAATCGTCAAAATACTACCTCGGATCCCGGAAAAGGTTGACCTCTATGGCCCCTCCTTTTGCACCCCACTTTACCAGGCAATTTCCATCACCCTATCTACGCACTTCAGAACTGGGATAGCAGACGGGCGAAGCGACAGCCCACCGAGGGTCGGAATGAAAAGATCGGATTCAAAACAGTTCAAAAACGCCCTCGGACCAAAGAAAATGACGAGGGGTTGACCTTCAGATGGTTTCTCCCATATTTGAACGGTCGCCAGGAGAATGACTGATATAACTAGCTCGAGCTAATTATATAACTAGCTCTGCTAGTTATATAACTAGCTCTCCCAGTAGAATAAGCAGTGAAAACAGTGAACCTGCATTGAGCTGAGTTAAAAAGGACGGTGTCTTCCAGTTTCAGCGCTCAGACTAGGTATCCTGGCCCGCTTTTTCTTGCTATCTGCTGCTCGGCTGTCTCGGTTGTCTCTTCGTCAAGCAAGAAGCGTTTTGGGACAATCGATCTAAGCGGAAAGGATTTGAAGAACTGTAGAAGGAGACAGTACACAAATTTTCATCAGGTTTCTGCCGTGGGAGAAGTTATCACCAATCGTATCCGGAACAAAAACATTCCCAACATTTTCGCCATGAGATATTTCCGCCGGTAGTTTCTGCCAGAGAAATTTCCATCAGGTTTCTGCCACGAGAGAAATCTCCACCATAACCGTGCGAGAAGGTTACGCACGCTTGCGCGCATGAGCAGCCTTTCCGCCCGTGGGCAGTTCGCTGCAGTGCGGCTTTCGGACTGGCCGCGCCAAGACTTGGCCACCCGGGACTCGGCGACCTTCCTACGTTTGTCGCTCGAAGGGTGGCCGGATGCGTCGCGTTGCCCTGGAAGCCCCCGTAATGGGGCCCACAACCTCCGTATACCAACTGGGTCTTCTTCTTTTTCTCGGTCCAGTATTTTTACTGCGTTCGGTCCTTTCATCCATTCTCTCCAACGCACAGCGGCACCGTAAACTAGAACCAGGTTTCTACTGCGCGGCCGCCGCACGAGTCGAACACGCACGCGCGCTTTCCCTTCGCAACCAAAGCGAAAGTAAAGAAAGCCTACCCAACTGATCACTGCAACCGCGTTTACTCGCCCTTCAATGCTTTTACATAAGCGCCAGCTTGAAAGGAAATGCTCGACGATGCTGTCCGACAAAGAACAGAAGGGAACCCAAGTGCTGTGACTACCGAACCGCGTGTTGAACGGACGTGAGGTCATGCGGGTCTACCCCTACGCGACAAATCACACAAACACAACAGGTCCAAGTCCTGAGTGAGAGAACAACACACGGTGGTGTCAGCGAAGAACAAATCAGATTGTTTTGTGTTGTATTTGCCCTCTACCTCTATATTTCCTCCCTTCCATTCCGAGTCGAAGCAGCCACGTCGAGTATTTCCCTGCCTCCGGACACTCAACCCGGCTTCTTAGAACTCGAAACAGTCTACTGGGGGGGTATCAGCGCTGCTTCATCGTTGGACCTTGAATATTTCGTGCGATCCGTGATCAACGCATCAAATCGTGTCCTCAAAATCACTGAAGCCACCCATTTTCGGACCTCCAGAGGGCAAAACTTGCGGGAATAGTTGAGTTGCAGCTCTTGACAAAGATAGATGGAAAAAAGAAGGTGTTTTTATTCTTCGCTTTTTCTCACGAACGGGGGGGTCGGTCCTGCTTTGGCTTTGTAGGTTCTCCCGACTCCCCAATTCGTGGTTAGCACAAACTCAAGAGGTCTAGTCAACTATTCCCTGCAGTATTGGCATACTTTCAAGAAGTAAAGTCGGGTTTTAAAGGACATTTTTGCATACGACAGATTTAGCGTGGCGTATGTTGGTATTTGCGCTAATACCAATTTACCCCCCCCCCCAGTAGAAAATGTTGCAGCAAGTCACCAAAACTGCTCGTCGTTTCAGACACGGGGTGCAACCGATGAAGCCAAACACTCGTTCAGAAACGTCCCCCCCAGTGCCGGCATATATATATATTTAAGTACAGCCTACCTTCGATCCGTATTTTCCTTTATACTGACCACCGTCGTTCACAGTGGGGCAACCGCAGCAACCGTAGGTGCCAAGTTCTTCCCTACATGTCGACGGTGGGAGAAAGAATAATCCTCCCCTTCAAATCAAACAGAAGAGAGCATTTCCGGAGTGGAGCAACGGCGACCACTGATCAATCATGGTGAAAAGATGAAGCAGTAAAAGTTTTTTGCGTGCGCAGGGAGGTACCTCCCATAAGTAGCACGTTGTTGTGTTGCGCTCGTTCTCATTTTCCTCATGTGCAGCCGATTGTGCCAGAAACGCTCTTCAGTACAACTGTGCTATAAAAGAGCCCTTCAGGCAAAGGATATTCTTCCACAACTGTGGCCCTTTGCCAAGGTTCTTTACGAGCAAACAACCAAATGTGCTACACAGACACTGCTTCCCTGGGGATTGACGGCGCAGCAAAAGTGGCTGGCTCTGCACTTTCTACCTTTTCTGTCTCGTAAAACTGAGAAAGCAATGTCCAATACTTCGAGCTGGCTTGTACGAGAAATCCGCAAAACAGGAACAACAAACGTCATAAACGATAACGAGTTCGAATCTTATAGTTCAAAACAGTACGAGGAAAGAAAGTGTGCAGCCGTCGTTCCGAAAATGGCCGATTTCCGAAAGGCACACACTCGCCTGCCAACTTCAAGGCCAGGGAAGAAATAGCTATTTTTTTGTCCAAGAGAAAAGTTTTTGTCTTGCACGAGAGTTTTCCCCCCGGGTTGTGGCTGGTACGGCTTGTGGCACAGGTGCACTTGTGACTTGTGGTCCAGGTGCACTTTTGGCTTGTGGCACAGGTGCACTTGTGACTTGTGGTACAGGTGCACTTTTGGCTTGTGGTTGTGACTTGTGGTCCAGGTGCACTTTTGGCTTGTGGCACAGGTGCACTTGTGACTTGTGGTACAGGTGCACTTTTGGCTTGTGGTTGTGACTTGTGGTCCAGGTGCACTTTTGGCTTGTGGCACAGGTGCACTTGTGACTTGTGGTACAGGTGCACTTTTGGCTTGTGGTTGTGACTTGTGGTCCAGGTGCACTTTTGGCTTGTGGCACAGGTGCACTTGTGACTTGTGGTACAGGTGCACTTTTGGCTTGTGGTTGTGACTTGTGGTCCAGGTGCACTTTTGGCTTGTGGCACAGGTGCACTTGTGACTTGTGGTACAGGTGCACTTTTGGCTTGTGGCACAGGTGCACTTGTGACTTGTGGTACAGGTGCACTTTTGGCTTGTGGTTGTGACTTGTGGTACAGGTGCACTTTTGGCTTGTGGCACAGGACTTGTGAGCCCTTGTGGTGTGATTGTGGCGCCGGTCGTACTTTGCCTGGCTCGCCATGCCCAGCAGCACATTTTTTAGTACTAAGTTAGTCTAACAATCTTGCGGGTTGCCCTTCAATGTATTGGGCAGGCTAAAAGACGTAGGCAAGCGTGTTTTGGTGGTTGATCAGATGAATATACAGGGTAAATACAAGTGGGAAAACGATCACCCGGCACGCACAAACAAACTCGGCAGTGAGTTTCACAACATTTTTCTTTGACTTTGGCATCCTCCCGCCCAAGATTGTGTTGGAATATCCTGACTTGGCGCAGAAGACCAACAGCGTCTCCAGTGAAGAAACGTAGCCCACGAGCAGTAAGGTGGGCGGACAGGCGGAAAATAGCTATTCATTACCAGGTAATAATGGCGAATATTTTCACTCGACCCAGCTCTCCCCCGACCTACCGAGGTGCTGGGTTCGCGCTGGCACTCGACGTATCGCACATTCGAGCTAGCTTCAGTTCATGTGTACAAAAGGGGCGCTCTCCCAGTGTCGCGACTGAACCTTTCAGAAGGACCACCACAGCAAAGCGATGTCGCCGCTCACTTGAGCTCTCCATCGCCGGCGCATCAAGTTCTTCCTGCGTCTTCGCCAGCTTCCCCCTGTGGAGGTGCGGCGGAGGATGTATGCGGGGCAAAGCAATGCCGCCTCTCAACTGCGCTGGTGCAGCAAATTCTCTTTTTTCTCCGCCAGCTCGTCTCCTCTCGAACACTGGTGGGCCCCCTCATCTTGAGCGGAGGCTGTATGCAGAGGACGAACGAACGAAAAAAAGAGCGCGCAGCATGAAAGGCTGCTCGCCGATTGCAACCAATTGAATACCTCCAATAATATCCCGGCGCGTCGGTGAACTCGAAGTGCACATACTGGTCCTGACTCCAGCTCTACACAAGTCCGAATGGGCGGACGTTTTGACGTTTCTTTTTTCTTTTGTATAAGCACCTGCCTTGTAGGAAATACTTGAGGAGGCTGCCAGCAGTGCAAAAGATCAAAGGAGGTAAATGTGCTGTAGCCCACACGAAACACAGGTGAATCTGGGTTTAGTGGCGGGCGTATGCGTTCAACAAAAAAGACCCATTTTGTAGTTGTATCGTTTCTCCCTCTCTAGCCTCCTTCGAAGTAAGCACAAGGCAGCCCCTCGAGTATTTTTTAGCCACATGCAATGTGTGAGGAAACTGAACCGCCCAAGTAGGACCTCCTGATCATGATCATTTGCCAGATTTGCCACCTGAAACCACGTCCCCCCGGCTTCGAGGAGGGCCCTGAGCGTTTGCTCCTTCAGGCCCGTGGCGCGTTCCGCCCAATCGGCCGGGTTCTTCCTCTCGAAGAAGAAAGCGGACGGAACCACCCCCGTCACCTTCTTTACGAGGGCGACCGCATCAGTTCGTTCGAACGACGTACTGTTTTTCGTTGACCGCACATACCCTGATGCCGAAAAGCAGTCAGGGAAGTAGCTTGAAACGGGCACTTTCGAAAAGTTGCTGGTTTGCTTCGTGCTTTGGGTCGTTGATCCAGAGTTCCTAATCCAAAAATGAAGCAGAGTAGCCAGCACACGTGAAGCCAAACAAAGCGCCTGTCCTGTTTTATAGCGCAAAGGTTTCTTAACAAATGCTTTTTTCTACGGGCTACAACATTGCAATATTGGTGCTAAAAGTAGGACGAGATCCTCTAGTGCGCACAAAGAAGCCTGCTTTGTAGGAACGACTCCAGTACCGAGCGCCGCGTGAGTATCTCTGTCCAGTAGTCGTCAAGCGGGATGGATGGCGGGAGGTTCGATGTCGACGTCACGAAGACTGCCCACAATATACGCAACACAATCGCCAAATAGCGCAACACAGCACACAGACCGGCAGTACACAGCAACACAACACCAATCGCCAATCAGCCCACAAGGCACAACAAAGCAACAGACAGTACACGCACACGGCATCACGCAGCGTGCTATCCGATCAAACAGCACGTAGCGCACCACCACAAACGGGTGCGCAACACCCACATCGGTACAATCACAGAACAGTACACGTGTCGCCCGATCGAGAAAGAACCCGACTTCTTTTTGGTCCAAACCCCTCCATCCTTGGGAGGTAGAGTTCTACAGGTCTCCCTCCGACACCCTCCTTTTAACAACAACAGACGGCGCAAACCGGGCTAAAATAAACACCCACTTTTTACATTCCCCGCGAAAAGGGAGCGTCAAACAAGCAAGCAAAGGACCGACTAACGCCCGCGAGGAACGCAAAGGGCAGCTTTGCAGGTCGAAACAGGAAAAGGGGTCTGCTGGGCTGGGGCTCGGGCTGGTTGGTCTTCCCGAATCGCAAGCATGCAAGGCAGGGGCAGCGCGTCCCGCGCAAACAGAAGGAGTGGGCGGTGAAGCCCTCAGCAGCCAGGCAGGAGAGCCTGCTGAGGCACCCGCAGAGGGCAGGCGACGGTGCATCGGCCACATTGCGCGAAGAAGAGTACCCATAGCTCTCTCACAATGTCGCGATTGCCACGGGGAGATGGCAAACGTATGCCAAGAATCTCTTCCAATCCGGTCTTGATGTGAATCGACTTTTCTCAAGGGACTGGTCTTCAGGATTCTTGGTTTGAGTCTACTTTTCTAAAGGGACTAGCCTTGATGTGAGCCGCGGCCAAGCACGCGTCAACGTGGCTCTACGGAGCGCACAACGCCCCGGACGACCAACCCTGAGTCCCTCCAGACAGACAAAGGCACGGTCGAGTGGCGCCCTAGAAAGGACTTCTGCTACGCGGTGGAGTCCAGCCTCAGACGCCGGAGTTAACAGCTGGGAGTGGTAAAAGACGCCGGAGTCAACAGCTGGGAGTGGTAAAAGCGGGTGTCCCACACGCTTTCCGGTGTGGGTTTGCCCTATTGGTTGTAGCACACCCGCCTTTTCGGGTGTCTGACTCGGGCACACCCTCTTTAACTCCAGCTTCTGAGGCTGTGGACCTCACCAGTGTAGAGACCTTTTCTTTCACCACAGTTTGGCCCTCGACTGGTGTTCGGAAGCCGCCTGGCACCAAGGGACGGGGATGACGACTGGTTGCGGGACTTGCCACCGTGGCGGCCGAGTTCTCCTCTTGCTGTTCGACCTGCTTGATTGATTGACCTGCGTTCCCCGCGCGTTCCCTTCTTTTTCAACAACAGAAAACTGACACGTTTCTTTTTTTAGCCACATGCAATGTGTGAGGAAACTGAACCGCCTCCCAAGTAGGACCTTCTGATCATTTGCCAAATTTGCCACCTGAAACCACGTTCACAAAATTGGTGGCCATTTACCAAAAAGGCACCAGGTTTTGACCCTGCATGATATACGTTCTTACTGGTCAAAGTGGGAGAATTTGGGAAAACCCCACTGTAGTGAGTTTTTGATTTTCGGGTAGAGGGGGCCTTGTCAGGTCCCGAGGGGTGGAAAAGGCCTCGAGGCACGGAAAACATTCGCCACGAGGGGCCCCGATCTCTTCCTTCTTGCACGGTGTGCCTGGTGGCAAGTGGAAAGTGATTTCTGCCAAGTGCCCTGAATGTCAACGCTGAGAGATCAGGTCAAGTGCTAAAGGGCGGGCACCACACACCACAGTAGGGATCGGTCACCCCGGAGAAGAAGATGCGTAGCCAAATGCACACAGCAAGAGGAAAAAAAACGCTGGCCTTCAGCCCAGACTAGTAAGCAACGACATCCTCCCCCAGTCCCAGACGAATCTCTTGTCGTACAAGCACGGTTGTCTTTATCAAAACGTGACGGTTGGGCGCAGCGTACTGTGGAAATTCCCGAAGAAAACAGGTGATACAACATAAGCACTTTTTCGAGTTTCTGACTTTCTTGAGGCGACGAGAATCCGGAAGGATACTGATCGGCGGCATTACAGACCAACGAGAAACGTAGAAAGGGGGCCCAGAGTTACGTTCACCGCGAATTTAACCCTGGTGTCGGTCGCTACAGTCCTACTCAGCTAGCCAAAGTAAAAGAATACACGAAATACGAACAGAAAAGTGTAAATGACAGAAAAGGAAAGCCTACCCAACCGACAGGGATCACTGCAACCGCGTTTACTCGCCCTTCATTACCCTTCCCTTGCCTCAACGGTCAACCGGCGACTTAAAAACACCGGCTTCTCAGAACTCGAACAAGAACGAAAGGAGACAACCCCGGGCCTGGATCGGTTCGAGGCCGGTTCGAGGCGCGGGGGTGGATTCAAATCCGCAAAATCCGAGCTGAATTGCCGCAAGTTTTTTCTCGTCCCCTCCGTTTCCCTCCCAGATCGCTTAGACTCGCAGACTTGCTGCTTTTCTCCCAATTTTCCTCCCCCCAGTACGAACGAACTTGCGGGTTGCTCTATCCGTCCCCCGACGGATCCCGCCCCACCAACCCTTCGGAGAGGAGTCACAGGACCCAAAAGCAGCGTGTCGGAAACTCAAAGCCGACTGGTGAAAGTGACAAGTGGGCGATACTTCGATTCAGACGTTACCCACTCAAAGCCCTGAACTTAAACGCACACTAAGGAACCTCCACCCAGAAACCGACGTCGGATCCAGTCGATGGTCACATCATGACACAAGACATGCAATGCGATTGCGTCGAAGAGAGGCGCATCATACTCCAAGAAGATCGGCCAATCATGGCCGGTCGGCTTCCGCCCTGCGGTTTCGGCAAGCTGCTTGCTGCTCCCCCGCATCCCCCCGCCCCACAGCGATGTGAGTCTGGAAGGGGCCAGGGCACCCCAGGTTTTCCAACACCCGCGATCGAGAGCAACGCAGACTCCTGCAGAGGCCTGCACAACTCTCTTTTTCCCGCTGCGCTCTGCAGCAAATACGTGGGCCCAAGACTACATCCCTCGCAGAAATGTACTGGGTGGTGACAAACAGTCCCGGATATGGCTTGACATTGATGAAAGTGACACCAAAGAAACAACCCACACCCACAATAGCCCTTACTTGCTCTACGAGAACCCATTTCACAAAGGTCACCCGGAGACCCTAAAATCCCGGAGTTTCGAGCGAACGTTACTGGGTCCTTGCCCATCACATAGCCACAGAAGCCACAAGGTATCGTGGGTAAATGTTGTGGCTATTCTGACCATGTTGTGGGAAATTTGTGGGTGCGCAGTACTGCTCCACGGGGCGCCTCCTCCGCCGCTGTGTTGACCTTTGCTGCGTTTTGTGTGTGCGCAAGGCAACCACGCGGCCCATGGCGATCCACCCACCGCTCTGTTTATTTTTTGTATAAGCACCTGCTTTGTAGGAAATGCTTGAGGAGACTGCCAGTTGCGATAGATCAAAGGAGGTAAATGTGCTGTAGCCCACACGAAACACAGGTAAATCTGGGTTTAGTGGCGGGCGTATGCGTTCAACAAAAAAGACCCACTTTGTAGTTGTATTGTTTTCTCCCCCTCTAGCCTCCTTCGAAATGAGCACAAGGCAGTCCCTCGAGTATTTTCGAGACATTGCAATGTGTTCCAAAAATGTAAGCCTGAGCAATGAGCGAACCAACACCAAACTGAAGAGCATGTCACTGTCACAGTTTACATGTCCGTGCTTCACATGGAGATCCCTAACTCAAGACATACCTACATAGGTGAAAAGGAAGAAGAACAACCTGAAGGGGGCCCAAACTCGGCCTGCTCAAAAAATAAAACAGGGGTCTCTGTGTGGATGCATCAACGCAACAGTTTTTGAAAGGATAGCGAAAGAGCGAAGGCCTATTTTTTTTAAAAATTCCTTTTTAGCACTAGCAATCTTGCGGGTTGCTCTAAGGCTAAAAAGACGTGTTTCGGCGGCTGGTCCGAATTCCCCGACCCTGGAAACGAAGCAGGCAAAACAACGAGTGGGAAAAACAACGGTCAACCGGCAAACGCACAAACAAAACACAAGCGCCTGCCTCCTTCTTTTTGTTCCTGTGTGTCGTTCTCTACCGTCCGCAACCGCGTCCTTCCCCGTTCAGTCCTCGTTTGCCACGAACGCAACCGCCGAGAAAAGAAGTGGGGCGTGAAAATGGCCAAGAGTCGCAGCTTCGGGCGATTCAGAGGCTGGCGGGTGCTCGGACCCGCAGAGTGGCGCCAACATTCCTATGGGGATCTGGGCTGAGCGCAATGCAATCGTCCGATGCAGTTTAGGCTAGAATGCAATGCAACTACCGTCCAGCCTCTAATTTATAGGCCAATAATATGCGTGGTTTATTCGACTTTTTAATTCGAGACTGGAGGTCCTATGAACATGCAATGTGAATAGCCTCTATTCGAGCCAACCCCACTTTTCTGTAAACGAGTTTGAAAGTGTATTGTTTTTGACTGGAATTAGTGCGGTGCTAGCTTTTCCCTCTCCTGCCCAAATGAAAATGGGTGGCACAGTGAGCGGGCGGTGGCCTTCAGGCCGGTGCGCCCGGGTTCGATCCCCGCCCATGACACTTTTTCGGTCGAAGATTGTTCGACGTTTGTTGCGTTCCGGAATTTGCGTTTTTTTGCGGAGTTTCTCAGTATCCCGCGGTATTTGGGCACCCCGGGAAACGGAGTCGGGGGAGGTCCGGGGGGTCTCCCCTCCGGGTACTGGCGCCGAACTTGCCATCACAGGCCAAACTTGCTACCGCATCACCACGGACACCAGAACCCGAACTTTGCTTCACCCAGAACTTAGCCGCGCCCGAATTTTGCTTCACCAGAACTTTGCTTCACACGAACTAAGCTTCGCCCGAACTTTGTTTCGCCCGAACTTAGCTTCGCCCGAACTTTGCTTCACCCAGAACTTAGCTGCGCTCGAACTTTGCTTCACCAGAACTTTGCTTCACCCGAACTTAGCTTCGCCCGAACTTTGTTTCGCCCGAACTTAGCTTCGCCCGAACATAGCTTCGCCCGAACTTTGCTTCACCCGAACTTAGCTTCGCCGAACTTAGCTTCGGCCGAACTTTACTGTTCCCCGAACTTTAACTGCTGCCTCCAGTCTCGCCACGCGCCGGCCTTAGCCGAGCGCACGTACTAATGTATCAGCCGCTAATTGATAAATCCTTAATTATTAGTCTCGGCACCACTCTTTGTGGATCAATGAATTCATTTCTTCTTGGCGGCGCCGCAGGCCCACGGTACGGAGCAATGTGTGGCGCGCCTCTGTTTTACAGGCCTTTGTTTTATGTAATTCGAGACTGGAGGTCCTATGAACATGCAATGTGAATAGCCTCTATTCGAGCCAACCCCACTTTTCTCTACTGTACTGTTTTTGACTAGATAATAGCGCGGAGCTGGCTTTTTCTCCCCCTGGGAAAATGTATATGGGTGGCAGAGTGAGCGGGTGTCGGCCTTCAGGCCGGTGCGCCCGGGTTCGATCCCCGCCCATGACACTTTTCCGGTCGAAGATTATTTCGAGGTTTGCTTTCGTTTCGGGGCCTGATGTGCCGCCGAAATTTGCGTTTTTTGCGGAGTTTCTCAGCCCCCCGGAGAAATACCGGAGGGGGGGGCGGCGGGAAAAGGCTGCCCCAGGGCGGCCCCCCCCCGTGCTGGGCCCCGG
>JAPJBO010002227.1:0-19003 GCA_030068145.1 Diplonema papillatum | reverse complement strand
CCCTGTTGATGCATGCGCCACTGTCCGTTGCTTGATTGGATCCTGCCGTGTGAACAAGGATGGCCAACCTGTTTGCGAGTCGAACATCCTTCGTGAAGGTGAAGTGTGCAAGAGCGGCGGAGTTGAGACCGGCGTTGCTGTCAACAGGGAGGCAGACTGCCCGAAGGGAACTGAGTGCCTGGCGAAGGATGGTATGATGGCCATTGGTGGAGAAGTGACGAAGTACTGCACTGCTGTGATGACCATCCAGACTGAACCGCCTGTTGATGCATGCGCCACTGTCCGTTGCTTGATCGGAACCTGCCATGTCAACAAGGATGGCAAGCCTGTTTGCGGAGGTGAGAAGCCTGTTGAACCAGTCGACAACGTTGACCCGTGCTCGATGGTGAAGTGCGCAGGCAAGTGTGTTATCAACGACCGCGGTGACGCCGAGTGCCACGAGGCTACTGTTGACGCATGCGCCACTGTCCGTTGCTTGATTGGATCCTGCCGTGTGAACAAGGATGGCCAACCTGTTTGCGAGTCGAACATCCTTCGTGAAGGTGAAGTGTGCAAGAGCGGCGGAGTTGAGACCGGCGTTGCTGTCAACAGGGAGGCAGACTGCCCGAAGGGAACTGAGTGCCTGGCGAAGGATGGTATGATGGCCATTGGTGGGGAAGTAACGAAGTACTGCACTGCTGTGATGACCATCCAGACTGAACCGCCTGTTGATGCATGCGCTACTGTCCGTTGCTTGATCGGATCCTGCCGTGTGAACAAGGATGGTCAACCTGTTTGCGAGTCGAACATCCTTCGTGAAGGTGAAGTGTGCAAGAGCGGCGGAGTTGAGACCGGCGTTGCTGTCAACAGGGAGGCAGACTGCCCGAAGGGAACTGAGTGCCTGGCGAAGGATGGTATGATGGCCATTGGTGGGGAAGTAACGAAGTACTGCACTGCTGTGATGACCATCCAGACTGAACCGCCTGTTGATGCATGCGCCACTGTCCGTTGCTTGATCGGATCCTGCCGTGTGAACAAGGATGGCCAACCTGTTTGCGAGTCGAACATCCTTCGTGAAGGTGAAGTGTGCAAGAGCGGCGGAGTTGAGACCGGCGTTGCTGTCAACAGGGAGGCAGACTGCCCGAAGGGAACTGAGTGCCTGGCGAAGGATGGTATGATGGCCATTGGTGGGGAAGTGACGAAGTACTGCACTGCTGTGATGACCATCCAGACTGAACCGCCTGTTGATGCATGCGCTACTGTCCGTTGCTTGATCGGATCCTGCCGTGTGAACAAGGATGGTCAACCTGTTTGCGAGTCGAACATCCTTCGTGAAGGTGAAGTGTGCAAGAGCGGCGGAGTTGAGACCGGCGTTGCTGTCAACAGGGAGGCAGACTGCCCGAAGGGAACTGAGTGCCTGGCGAAGGATGGTATGATGGCCATTGGTGGGGAAGTAACGAAGTACTGCACTGCCGTGATGACCATCCAGACTGAACCCCCTGTTGATGCATGCGCTACTGTCCGTTGCTTGATCGGATCCTGCCGTGTGAACAAGGATGGTCAACCTGTTTGCGAGTCGAACATCCTTCGTGAAGGTGAAGTGTGCAAGAGCGGCGGAGTTGAGACCGGCGTTGCTGTCAACAGGGAGGCAGACTGCCCGAAGGGAACTGAGTGCCTGGCGAAGGATGGTATGATGGCCATTGGTGGGGAAGTAACGAAGTACTGCACTGCTGTGATGACCATCCAGACTGAACCGCCTGTTGATGCATGCGCCACTGTCCGTTGCTTGATTGGATCCTGCCGTGTGAACAAGGATGGCCAACCTGTTTGCGAGTCGAACATCCTTCGTGAAGGTGAAGTGTGCAAGAGCGGCGGAGTTGAGACCGGCGTTGCTGTCAACAGGGAGGCAGACTGCCCGAAGGGAACTGAGTGCCTGGCGAAGGATGGTATGATGGCCATTGGTGGAGAAGTGACGAAGTACTGCACTGCTGTGATGACCATCCAGACTGAACCGCCTGTTGATGCATGCGCCACTGTCCGTTGCTTGATCGGAACCTGCCATGTCAACAAGGAAGGCAAGCCTGTTTGCGGAGGTGAGAAGCCTGTTGAACCAGTCGACAACGTTGACCCGTGCTCGATGGTGAAGTGCGCAGGTAAGTGTGTTATCAACGACCGCGGTGACGCCGAGTGCCACGAGGCTACTGTTGACGCATGCGCCACTGTCCGTTGCTTGATTGGATCCTGCCGTGTGAACAAGGATGGCCAACCTGTTTGCGAGTCGAACATCCTTCGTGAAGGTGAAGTGTGCAAGAGCGGCGGAGTTGAGACCGGCGTTGCTGTCAACAGGGAGGCAGACTGCCCGAAGGGAACTGAGTGCCTGGCGAAGGATGGTATGATGGCCATTGGTGGAGAAGTGACGAAGTACTGCACTGCCGTGATGACCATCCAGACTGAACCGCCTGTTGATGCATGCGCCACTGTCCGTTGCTTGATCGGAACCTGCCATGTCAACAAGGAAGGCAAGCCTGTTTGCGGAGGTGAGAAGCCTGTTGAACCAGTCGACAACGTTGACCCGTGCTCGATGGTGAAGTGCGCAGGCAAGTGTGTTATCAACGACCGCGGTGACGCCGAGTGCCACGAGGCTACTGTTGACGCATGCGCCACTGTCCGTTGCTTGATTGGATCCTGCCGTGTGAACAAGGATGGCAAACCTGTTTGCGAAGAGACAACAGTGATGCTGAGAGGAGCGTCGGTCGGTGACCTTTCTGACAATCAGCAGGAGAAGGTTAGTGACTCGGGCTTCGATGTTACCCAGTTGGGGCTGTTTGCCGGCATTTTTGCTGGGGTTGCGCTTGTTGTTGGTGCTGGATTGTTCACGTACTCGAAGTTCTCGAAAGGGAGTGAGGTTCCCAGGAATGTGCAAAGCCAAGAAGTGGGAAGTTACAGCAGCATGAAGGAAGAGTTGGTTTAAGACATCCGTCGTGGATGGCATGGTGTGTCCGAGGTGCTTGGAGGTGGAAATCGCGAGCGGGTTTGCGGGTTTGCGGGTTACCCTCTACATCTTGCGGAATCGCGGGTAATTTTAGGAACTGGTTTTAGGATTTTTATTTCTACGTGTATGATTCACAGTATGAAGCCAGATTTTTGCTGAGATTGTCGTTCGATGTGTGGGTTTTTGGATTTGAAATCACAAAGGCCTGCAATTTGATCTAAATTGCAAAACCGACGCGTTAATCTGAGAGTGCCTCTAAGTGATTGTTCGTGGACAAGCCTGCAGCACTGACGAAGTCAGTCAGACGGAGTCGGCGTCGAAGTCGTAAGTTTTTGGCGTTGAGCATGATAGGAAGTATTTGTGCGAATCTCCGAGTCTTCCATTTAATTAGACTTCTTGCTCAACGCAGTTTCGAACGTTTATTGTGTTCTTCTAGAATCGTGTGAGCGGTTGTCCGTATAGAGTTAAGATATTCTATCACCAAGGAGAAGTACGGACTAGTACGTAAGAGTGTGTTTGAGTTTCGAGTTTTCCAAGTCGGTGAACTGTCTCGTGCTTGTGCTACTGACGGCGCATCCGTTTTATATGTGAGCTACAGTGCACCAAGCGAGACACTCCTTTTTCTGACACGGAAGCTTCCTTACTCCCAATCAATGAACCGTATTGAGATACATCGACTGTGTTTTATCCGCGGCCCGCCGCGCTGACGAAACGATTTGCACCCGTCGTCAAGGTACGGGGAGCAGTGACCAGGCCGAAAAGTCCTCGTGGAGGTGGTCTCTGCAATAAACGTCGCTTCCTCTTTCTCTTTTCTCCTCGCCACTCCACCCTTTTGAGCTCTTTTTTTGCCTAAACATTGAACGTAAAGATATTCCTGCAGGGTGGAGTGCCCGCATCTTGCGCAATGTTCCGAAAGAGACACGAGTCTGCAAAGAGTTCGAGTAGTTGCTGCGACGACAGGCTGCCTTGGAGGACACTTTGTCGTCCAGGCCAGTCGGTTAAACTGTATCCTTTCGCGAGTTCTCTCGAGCGTCGAGCTGCCGATTAGGAACGACCGGAGCCACGGTTTTGCTCCCTGTTTCGTATGGTTTTTTTAAGGTGCCACCGGTACCCTCTTTGTAGTTGGATTTTCACCAGTGCCCGCTCTCTCTTCTCTCTCCTTTCCTTTTTTGATATGCAGACGTCAAGAATAATATGAACCCGCTGCAAACTTACTTCCCTCCCCGCCACACAGAAGAACAACTTCTTTTGTGAGTTGTCGTGGGTAACGTTGTACCGAAGGGAACATCTCAGGAGCAACGGGGTGCACATGAATGCTTACCATACGCAGTGCAGGGACCCGCCGGTACTGCCTGAGTGTTATCCAGAAGAGGAAGGAAGCGTATGCTCTACATTGCGCCTAGAAGTGAGTCTCTTCACAAAAGTATGCCGCGGCGGGGGAGAGCATGTGTGGCGAGCTATGAGTCATCAGTCCGAACACCCTAAGCTGAATCAGCTGGACGTGGACGACGCTGGGTGGCTGCCATTTCCTCCCGACGATCGAAGGCGGCCAATGTGTTTCTTTAGTCGCACTCGTCTTTTTCTGCCCACTGTTTTGGCGTTCTCCGCCGAAGCCAACCATTCAAGCTTACCCGGATTGCCGGGTGGTGTGTGCTGCCCCGATCCGTCTTAGTTTTCCACACTGGCCCCTCTGCCACCGTCTGTTTCGCTTCCTCTCATGTTTCCGTTCCGGGCTCATTTGGCCATCTGCTACAAGTTCCAGAAACCGCGACGCGCCTTCATCCGTGATGCGCACGTGCATGTTTTCGGGCCCCTCCGGATCACCATGTTTCGGCCGAGCCTACGGCATTTCTTGGCCCCGTTGTCTGCTGATCAACTGCCGCTTCCGCCTTGCCTCTACTTTTTTAACGTTCGATGCAGCATACGTAGCCGTCGGGGTATGACGTGAACCCACGTCGCTGGTCCCACAACGGTGGTTGGAAAACGCGCCCCGCACGTCGGGCAGTGAGTTCTGTAAATTGCAAGTGCCATGAAGGCAAGCGAGCACTGCACTGGGATCTTTCGACTGCGTGACTCACATGGATTTGATTACACTTTCTCGACGGCTCGGTTGCGTTATGACGGAGTCATGTCTGCAACGGGATCATCAAGATCGAGTACTTGTGGGGTTAACGGCGATAGGATTTCTTGGAAGTCTCATACACGGGATAACCCAAGAGCGAGCAGGCATGCTCGACTTCCATTATTCCGCAGGCACGGATGTGCCGGAGGCCGTCTGTTGCGGCTATCGAGACGGTAGCTCGTTCTTGGCAACAAGTTCAGTGCCCGAATCCGAGCCATGTTCCCCAGCTAGAGGAAGGAGAAGACGTCGATTTTTTCGAAATTCACATCCGGGTTCCTCCTGATCCAACCCCACTCTTTCGAGTGGAGCCGAACCAGGAGATAACCGTCGGAACGAGGAAACGACTGTTGACAGATTGGACCCGAGGATCCACGCAGCTGCTCGCCCTCCCCGTCTGCACCCTCCAGCCGGGCGTGGCCGTCTTCGGCTTCTTTCTCTTGCGCGTAGCGATCGGGCTACCGTTCGGCTGGACCGGTCTTCTCCGTATCCCTCTTCACGACCAGGAGCCTATTCAAAAAAAGAAGCAAAAAGCAGGTTCCCGGCTGCTACATACCAACATGCGAACGCTGCTGTTTGTCGCGTGCGCCAGCGTCGTGCTGGCGACGTCGGTCGTCACACCTGGCATTGCCATCGACGTTATGCCCAAATCGTGTACCACCTCATGCGGCAAGCAGGTTATGCACGGCTGGGCGGGCAACGACGACGGCAACAACTATTGCAACGGGTGCAAATGCACGAACGGCCTCATGATGTGCACGATGATGATGTGTGAACAGAGAGAAGTTAAGTGTCTCGCTGAGGGCGACGTTTGCAAAGCGAAAGGTGTTGAGACGTACGTGGTCGACAGGGAGAACGAGTGCCCGGAAGGATTGGTCTGCAAATTCAGAGCGGGAGACATGGCTATCGGTGGGGAGACAATGAAGTTCTGTTTGCCTGACCCGTGTTCAATGGTGAAGTGTGCAGGGAAGTGCGTTGTCAACGACCGCGGTGACGCCGAGTGCCACCAGGATGTTGACATCACTAGCGCACCTGCCAAGAAGGACATCTGCACTGGCAAGGACATGTGTGGTGGATTCGCAGGCCTCAAGTGTGGTGATGGCTTCGTGTGCGTTGCCGGTAACATGAACATGTGCGCCAAGAACGGAGGTGCCGACTGCGGTGGTTGCTGCATTGAGAACCCCTGTGCGCGTCTTCGATGCTCCGACTGCGCTGTGACCGACGACGGCGAGGCTGTTTGCGGAGGTCTGAAGCCTGTTGAACCAGTTGACAACGTTGACCCGTGCTCGATGGTGAAGTGTGCAGGCAAGTGTGTTGTCAACGACCGCGGTGACGCCGAGTGCCACGAGGCTACTGTTGACGCATGCGCCACTGTCCGTTGCTTGATCGGATCCTGCCGTGTGAACAAGGATGGCCAACCTGTTTGCGAGTCGAACATCCTTCGTGAAGGTGAAGTGTGCAAGAGCGGCGGAGTTGAGACCGGCGTTGCTGTCAACAGGGAGGCAGACTGCCCGAAGGGAACTGAGTGCCTGGCGAAGGATGGTATGATGGCCATTGGTGGAGAAGTGACGAAGTACTGCACTGCCGTGATGACCATCCAGACTGAACCCCCTGTTGATGCATGCGCTACTGTCCGTTGCTTGATCGGATCCTGCCGTGTGAACAAGGATGGTCAACCTGTTTGCGAGTCGAACATCCTTCGTGAAGGTGAAGTGTGCAAGAGCGGCGGAGTTGAGACCGGCGTTGCTGTCAACAGGGAGGCAGACTGCCCGAAGGGAACTGAGTGCCTGGCGAAGGATGGTATGATGGCCATTGGTGGGGAAGTAACGAAGTACTGCACTGCTGTGATGACCATCCAGACTGAACCGCCTGTTGATGCATGCGCCACTGTCCGTTGCTTGATCGGATCCTGCCGTGTGAACAAGGATGGCCAACCTGTTTGCGAGTCGAACATCCTTCGTGAAGGTGAAGTGTGCAAGAGCGGCGGAGTTGAGACCGGCGTTGCTGTCAACAGGGAGGCAGACTGCCCGAAGGGAACTGAGTGCCTGGCGAAGGATGGTATGATGGCCATTGGTGGAGAAGTGACGAAGTACTGCACTGCCGTGATGACCATCCAGACTGAACCGCCTGTTGATGCATGCGCCACTGTCCGTTGCTTGATCGGAACCTGCCATGTCAACAAGGAAGGCAAGCCTGTTTGCGGAGGTGAGAAGCCTGTTGAACCAGTCGACAACGTTGACCCGTGCTCGATGGTGAAGTGCGCAGGTAAGTGTGTTATCAACGACCGCGGTGACGCCGAGTGCCACGAGGCTACTGTTGACGCATGCGCCACTGTCCGTTGCTTGATTGGATCCTGCCGTGTGAACAAGGATGGCCAACCTGTTTGCGAGTCGAACATCCTTCGTGAAGGTGAAGTGTGCAAGAGCGGCGGAGTTGAGACCGGCGTTGCTGTCAACAGGGAGGCAGACTGCCCGAAGGGAACTGAGTGCCTGGCGAAGGATGGTATGATGGCCATTGGTGGGGAAGTAACGAAGTACTGCACTGCTGTGATGACCATCCAGACTGAACCGCCTGTTGATGCATGCGCTACTGTCCGTTGCTTGATCGGATCCTGCCGTGTGAACAAGGATGGTCAACCTGTTTGCGAGTCGAACATCCTTCGTGAAGGTGAAGTGTGCAAGAGCGGCGGAGTTGAGACCGGCGTTGCTGTCAACAGGGAGGCAGACTGCCCGAAGGGAACTGAGTGCCTGGCGAAGGATGGTATGATGGCCATTGGTGGGGAAGTAACGAAGTACTGCACTGCTGTGATGACCATCCAGACTGAACCGCCTGTTGATGCATGCGCCACTGTCCGTTGCTTGATCGGATCCTGCCGTGTGAACAAGGATGGCAACCTGTTTGCGAGTCGAACATCCTTCGTGAAGGTGAAGTGTGCAAGAGCGGCGGAGTTGAGACCGGCGTTGCTGTCAACAGGGAGGCAGACTGCCCGAAGGGAACTGAGTGCCTGGCGAAGGATGGTATGATGGCCATTGGTGGGGAAGTAACGAAGTACTGCACTGCTGTGATGACCATCCAGACTGAACCGCCTGTTGATGCATGCGCCACTGTCCGTTGCTTGATCGGATCCTGCCGTGTGAACAAGGATGGCCAACCTGTTTGCGAGTCGAACATCCTTCGTGAAGGTGAAGTGTGCAAGAGCGGCGGAGTTGAGACCGGCGTTGCTGTCAACAGGGAGGCAGACTGCCCGAAGGGAACTGAGTGCCTGGCGAAGGATGGTATGATGGCCATTGGTGGGGAAGTAACGAAGTACTGCACTGCTGTGATGACCATCCAGACTGAACCCCCTGTTGATGCATGCGCTACTGTCCGTTGCTTGATCGGATCCTGCCGTGTGAACAAGGATGGTCAACCTGTTTGCGAGTCGAACATCCTTCGTGAAGGTGAAGTGTGCAAGAGCGGCGGAGTTGAGACCGGCGTTGCTGTCAACAGGGAGGCAGACTGCCCGAAGGGAACTGAGTGCCTGGCGAAGGATGGTATGATGGCCATTGGTGGGGAAGTGACGAAGTACTGCACTGCTGTGATGACCATCCAGACTGAACCCCCTGTTGATGCATGCGCTACTGTCCGTTGCTTGATCGGATCCTGCCGTGTGAACAAGGATGGTCAACCTGTTTGCGAGTCGAACATCCTTCGTGAAGGTGAAGTGTGCAAGAGCGGCGGAGTTGAGACCGGCGTTGCTGTCAACAGGGAGGCAGACTGCCCGAAGGGAACTGAGTGCCTGGCGAAGGATGGTATGATGGCCATTGGTGGGGAAGTAACGAAGTACTGCACTGCTGTGATGACCATCCAGACTGAACCGCCTGTTGATGCATGCGCCACTGTCCGTTGCTTGATCGGATCCTGCCGTGTGAACAAGGATGGCCAACCTGTTTGCGAGTCGAACATCCTTCGTGAAGGTGAAGTGTGCAAGAGCGGCGGAGTTGAGACCGGCGTTGCTGTCAACAGGGAGGCAGACTGCCCGAAGGGAACTGAGTGCCTGGCGAAGGATGGTATGATGGCCATTGGTGGAGAAGTGACGAAGTACTGCACTGCCGTGATGACCATCCAGACTGAACCGCCTGTTGATGCATGCGCCACTGTCCGTTGCTTGATCGGAACCTGCCATGTCAACAAGGAAGGCAAGCCTGTTTGCGGAGGTGAGAAGCCTGTTGAACCAGTCGACAACGTTGACCCGTGCTCGATGGTGAAGTGCGCAGGTAAGTGTGTTATCAACGACCGCGGTGACGCCGAGTGCCACGAGGCTACTGTTGACGCATGCGCCACTGTCCGTTGCTTGATTGGATCCTGCCGTGTGAACAAGGATGGCCAACCTGTTTGCGAGTCGAACATCCTTCGTGAAGGTGAAGTGTGCAAGAGCGGCGGAGTTGAGACCGGCGTTGCTGTCAACAGGGAGGCAGACTGCCCGAAGGGAACTGAGTGCCTGGCGAAGGATGGTATGATGGCCATTGGTGGGGAAGTAACGAAGTACTGCACTGCTGTGATGACCATCCAGACTGAACCGCCTGTTGATGCATGCGCTACTGTCCGTTGCTTGATCGGATCCTGCCGTGTGAACAAGGATGGTCAACCTGTTTGCGAGTCGAACATCCTTCGTGAAGGTGAAGTGTGCAAGAGCGGCGGAGTTGAGACCGGCGTTGCTGTCAACAGGGAGGCAGACTGCCCGAAGGGAACTGAGTGCCTGGCGAAGGATGGTATGATGGCCATTGGTGGAGAAGTGACGAAGTACTGCACTGCCGTGATGACCATCCAGACTGAACCGCCTGTTGATGCATGCGCCACTGTCCGTTGCTTGATCGGAACCTGCCATGTCAACAAGGAAGGCAAGCCTGTTTGCGGAGGTGAGAAGCCTGTTGAACCAGTCGACAACGTTGACCCGTGCTCGATGGTGAAGTGCGCAGGCAAGTGTGTTATCAACGACCGCGGTGACGCCGAGTGCCACGAGGCTACTGTTGACGCATGCGCCACTGTCCGTTGCTTGATTGGATCCTGCCGTGTGAACAAGGATGGCAAACCTGTTTGCGAAGAGACAACAGTGATGCTGAGAGGAGCGTCGGTCGGTGACCTTTCTGACAATCAGCAGGAGAAGGTTAGTGACTCGGGCTTCGATGTTACCCAGTTGGGGCTGTTTGCCGGCATTTTTGCTGGGGTTGCGCTTGTTGTTGGTGCTGGATTGTTCACGTACTCGAAGTTCTCGAAAGGGAGTGAGGTTCCCAGGAATGTGCAAAGCCAAGAAGTGGGAAGTTACAGCAGCATGAAGGAAGAGTTGGTTTAAGACATCCGTCGTGGATGGCATGGTGTGTCCGAGGTGCTTGGAGGTGGAAATCGCGAGCGGGTTTGCGGGTTTGCGGGTTACCCTCTACATCTTGCGGAATCGCGGGTAATTTTAGGAACTGGTTTTAGGATTTTTATTTCTACGTGTATGATTCACAGTATGAAGCCAGATTTTTGCTGAGATTGTCGTTCGATGTGTGGGTTTTTGGATTTGAAATCACAAAGGCCTGCAATTTGATCTAAATTGCAAAACCGACGCGTTAATCTGAGAGTGCCTCTAAGTGATTGTTCGTGGACAAGCCTGCAGCACTGACGAAGTCAGTCAGACGGAGTCGGCGTCGAAGTCGTAAGTTTTTGGCGTTGAGCATGATAGGAAGTATTTGTGCGAATCTCCGAGTCTTCCATTTAATTAGACTTCTTGCTCAACGCAGTTTCGAACGTTTATTGTGTTCTTCTAGAATCGTGTGAGCGGTTGTCCGTATAGAGTTAAGATATTCTATCACCAAGGAGAAGTACGGACTAGTACGTAAGAGTGTGTTTGAGTTTCGAGTTTTCCAAGTCGGTGAACTGTCTCGTGCTTGTGCTACTGACGGCGCATCCGTTTTATATGTGAGCTACAGTGCACCAAGCGAGACACTCCTTTTTCTGACACGGAAGCTTCCTTACTCCCAATCAATGAACCGTATTGAGATACATCGACTGTGTTTTATCCGCGGCCCGCCGCGCTGACGAAACGATTTGCACCCGTCGTCAAGGTACGGGGAGCAGTGACCAGGCCGAAAAGTCCTCGTGGAGGTGGTCTCTGCAATAAACGTCGCTTCCTCTTTCTCTTTTCTCCTCGCCACTCCACCCTTTTGAGCTCTTTTTTTGCCTAAACATTGAACGTAAAGATATTCCTGCAGGGTGGAGTGCCCGCATCTTGCGCAATGTTCCGAAAGAGACACGAGTCTGCAAAGAGTTCGAGTAGTTGCTGCGACGACAGGCTGCCTTGGAGGACACTTTGTCGTCCAGGCCAGTCGGTTAAACTGTATCCTTTCGCGAGTTCTCTCGAGCGTCGAGCTGCCGATTAGGAACGACCGGAGCCACGGTTTTGCTCCCTGTTTCGTATGGTTTTTTTAAGGTGCCACCGGTACCCTCTTTGTAGTTGGATTTTCACCAGTGCCCGCTCTCTCTTCTCTCTCCTTTCCTTTTTTGATATGCAGACGTCAAGAATAATATGAACCCGCTGCAAACTTACTTCCCTCCCCGCCACACAGAAGAACAACTTCTTTTGTGAGTTGTCGTGGGTAACGTTGTACCGAAGGGAACATCTCAGGAGCAACGGGGTGCACATGAATGCTTACCATACGCAGTGCAGGGACCCGCCGGTACTGCCTGAGTGTTATCCAGAAGAGGAAGGAAGCGTATGCTCTACATTGCGCCTAGAAGTGAGTCTCTTCACAAAAGTATGCCGCGGCGGGGGAGAGCATGTGTGGCGAGCTATGAGTCATCAGTCCGAACACCCTAAGCTGAATCAGCTGGACGTGGACGACGCTGGGTGGCTGCCATTTCCTCCCGACGATCGAAGGCGGCCAATGTGTTTCTTTAGTCGCACTCGTCTTTTTCTGCCCACTGTTTTGGCGTTCTCCGCCGAAGCCAACCATTCAAGCTTACCCGGATTGCCGGGTGGTGTGTGCTGCCCCGATCCGTCTTAGTTTTCCACACTGGCCCCTCTGCCACCGTCTGTTTCGCTTCCTCTCATGTTTCCGTTCCGGGCTCATTTGGCCATCTGCTACAAGTTCCAGAAACCGCGACGCGCCTTCATCCGTGATGCGCACGTGCATGTTTTCGGGCCCCTCCGGATCACCATGTTTCGGCCGAGCCTACGGCATTTCTTGGCCCCGTTGTCTGCTGATCAACTGCCGCTTCCGCCTTGCCTCTACTTTTTTAACGTTCGATGCAGCATACGTAGCCGTCGGGGTATGACGTGAACCCACGTCGCTGGTCCCACAACGGTGGTTGGAAAACGCGCCCCGCACGTCGGGCAGTGAGTTCTGTAAATTGCAAGTGCCATGAAGGCAAGCGAGCACTGCACTGGGATCTTTCGACTGCGTGACTCACATGGATTTGATTACACTTTCTCGACGGCTCGGTTGCGTTATGACGGAGTCATGTCTGCAACGGGATCATCAAGATCGAGTACTTGTGGGGTTAACGGCGATAGGATTTCTTGGAAGTCTCATACACGGGATAACCCAAGAGCGAGCAGGCATGCTCGACTTCCATTATTCCGCAGGCACGGATGTGCCGGAGGCCGTCTGTTGCGGCTATCGAGACGGTAGCTCGTTCTTGGCAACAAGTTCAGTGCCCGAATCCGAGCCATGTTCCCCAGCTAGAGGAAGGAGAAGACGTCGATTTTTTCGAAATTCACATCCGGGTTCCTCCTGATCCAACCCCACTCTTTCGAGTGGAGCCGAACCAGGAGATAACCGTCGGAACGAGGAAACGACTGTTGACAGATTGGACCCGAGGATCCACGCAGCTGCTCGCCCTCCCCGTCTGCACCCTCCAGCCGGGCGTGGCCGTCTTCGGCTTCTTTCTCTTGCGCGTAGCGATCGGGCTACCGTTCGGCTGGACCGGTCTTCTCCGTATCCCTCTTCACGACCAGGAGCCTATTCAAAAAAAGAAGCAAAAAGCAGGTTCCCGGCTGCTACATACCAACATGCGAACGCTGCTGTTTGTCGCGTGCGCCAGCGTCGTGCTGGCGACGTCGGTCGTCACACCTGGCATTGCCATCGACGTTATGCCCAAATCGTGTACCACCTCATGCGGCAAGCAGGTTATGCACGGCTGGGCGGGCAACGACGACGGCAACAACTATTGCAACGGGTGCAAATGCACGAACGGCCTCATGATGTGCACGATGATGATGTGTGAACAGAGAGAAGTTAAGTGTCTCGCTGAGGGCGACGTTTGCAAAGCGAAAGGTGTTGAGACGTACGTGGTCGACAGGGAGAACGAGTGCCCGGAAGGATTGGTCTGCAAATTCAGAGCGGGAGACATGGCTATCGGTGGGGAGACAATGAAGTTCTGTTTGCCTGACCCGTGTTCAATGGTGAAGTGTGCAGGGAAGTGCGTTGTCAACGACCGCGGTGACGCCGAGTGCCACCAGGATGTTGACATCACTAGCGCACCTGCCAAGAAGGACATCTGCACTGGCAAGGACATGTGTGGTGGATTCGCAGGCCTCAAGTGTGGTGATGGCTTCGTGTGCGTTGCCGGTAACATGAACATGTGCGCCAAGAACGGAGGTGCCGACTGCGGAGGTTGCTGCATTGAGAACCCCTGTGCGCGTCTTCGATGCTCCGACTGCGCTGTGACCGACGACGGCGAGGCTGTTTGCGGAGGTCTGAAGCCTGTTGAACCAGTTGACAACGTTGACCCGTGCTCGATGGTGAAGTGTGCAGGCAAGTGTGTTATCAACGACCGCGGTGACGCCGAGTGCCACGAGGCTACTGTTGACGCATGCGCCACTGTCCGTTGCTTGATCGGATCCTGCCGTGTGAACAAGGATGGCCAACCTGTTTGCGAGTCGAACATCCTTCGTGAAGGTGAAGTGTGCAAGAGCGGCGGAGTTGAGACCGGCGTTGCAGTCAACAGGGAGGGAGACTGCCCGAAGGGAACTGAGTGCCTGGCGAAGGATGGTATGATGGCCATTGGTGGAGAAGTGACGAAGTACTGCACTGCCGTGATGACCATCCAGATTGAACCCCCTGTTGATGCATGCGCCACTGTCCGTTGCTTGATTGGATCCTGCCGTGTGAACAAGGATGGCCAACCTGTTTGCGAGTCGAACATCCTTCGTGAAGGTGAAGTGTGCAAGAGCGGCGGAGTTGAGACCGGCGTTGCTGTCAACAGGGAGGCAGACTGCCCGAAGGGAACTGAGTGCCTGGCGAAGGATGGTATGATGGCCATTGGTGGGGAAGTAACGAAGTACTGCACTGCTGTGATGACCATCCAGACTGAACCGCCTGTTGATGCATGCGCTACTGTCCGTTGCTTGATCGGATCCTGCCGTGTGAACAAGGATGGTCAACCTGTTTGCGAGTCGAACATCCTTCGTGAAGGTGAAGTGTGCAAGAGCGGCGGAGTTGAGACCGGCGTTGCTGTCAACAGGGAGGCAGACTGCCCGAAGGGAACTGAGTGCCTGGCGAAGGATGGTATGATGGCCATTGGTGGAGAAGTGACGAAGTACTGCACTGCCGTGATGACCATCCAGACTGAACCGCCTGTTGATGCATGCGCCACTGTCCGTTGCTTGATCGGAACCTGCCATGTCAACAAGGATGGCAAGCCTGTTTGCGGAGGTGAGAAGCCTGTTGAACCAGTCGACAACGTTGACCCGTGCTCGATGGTGAAGTGCGCAGGTAAGTGTGTTATCAACGACCGCGGTGACGCCGAGTGCCACGAGGCTACTGTTGACGCATGCGCCACTGTCCGTTGCTTGATTGGATCCTGCCGTGTGAACAAGGATGGCCAACCTGTTTGCGAGTCGAACATCCTTCGTGAAGGTGAAGTGTGCAAGAGCGGCGGAGTTGAGACCGGCGTTGCTGTCAACAGGGAGGCAGACTGCCCGAAGGGAACTGAGTGCCTGGCGAAGGATGGTATGATGGCCATTGGTGGGGAAGTAACGAAGTACTGCACTGCTGTGATGACCATCCAGACTGAACCCCCTGTTGATGCATGCGCTACTGTCCGTTGCTTGATCGGATCCTGCCGTGTGAACAAGGATGGTCAACCTGTTTGCGAGTCGAACATCCTTCGTGAAGGTGAAGTGTGCAAGAGCGGCGGAGTTGAGACCGGCGTTGCTGTCAACAGGGAGGGAGACTGCCCGAAGGGAACTGAGTGCCTGGCGAAGGATGGTATGATGGCCATTGGTGGAGAAGTGACGAAGTACTGCACTGCTGTGATGACCATCCAGACTGAACCCCCTGTTGATGCATGCGCCACTGTCCGTTGCTTGATCGGAACCTGTCGTGTCAACAAGGATGGCAAGCCTGTTTGCGGAGGTCTGAAGCCTGTTGAACCAGTCGACAACGTTGACCCGTGCTCGATGGTGAAGTGCGCAGGCAAGTGTGTTATCAACGACCGCGGTGACGCTGAGTGCCACGAGGCTACCGTTGACGCATGCGCCACTGTCCGTTGCTTGATCGGATCCTGCCGTGTGAACAAGGATGGCCAACCTGTTTGCGAGTCGAACATCCTTCGTGAAGGTGAAGTGTGCAAGAGCGGCGGAGTTGAGACCGGCGTTGCAGTCAACAGGGAGGCAGACTGCCCGAAGGGAACTGAGTGCCTGGCGAAGGATGGTATGATGGCCATTGGTGGGGAAGTAACGAAGTACTGCACTGCTGTGATGACCATCCAGACTGAACCGCCTGTTGATGCATGCGCTACTGTCCGTTGCTTGATCGGATCCTGCCGTGTGAACAAGGATGGTCAACCTGTTTGCGAGTCGAACATCCTTCGTGAAGGTGAAGTGTGCAAGAGCGGCGGAGTTGAGACCGGCGTTGCTGTCAACAGGGAGGCAGACTGCCCGAAGGGAACTGAGTGCCTGGCGAAGGATGGTATGATGGCCATTGGTGGGGAAGTAACGAAGTACTGCACTGCTGTGATGACCATCCAGACTGAACCCCCTGTTGATGCATGCGCTACTGTCCGTTGCTTGATCGGATCCTGCCGTGTGAACAAGGATGGTCAACCTGTTTGCGAGTCGAACATCCTTCGTGAAGGTGAAGTGTGCAAGAGCGGCGGAGTTGAGACCGGCGTTGCTGTCAACAGGGAGGCAGACTGCCCGAAGGGAACTGAGTGCCTGGCGAAGGATGGTATGATGGCCATTGGTGGAGAAGTGACGAAGTACTGCACTGCCGTGATGACCATCCAGACTGAACCGCCTGTTGATGCATGCGCCACTGTCCGTTGCTTGATCGGAACCTGCCATGTCAACAAGGATGGCAAGCCTGTTTGCGGAGGTGAGAAGCCTGTTGAACCAGTCGACAACGTTGACCCGTGCTCGATGGTGAAGTGCGCAGGTAAGTGTGTTATCAACGACCGCGGTGACGCCGAGTGCCACGAGGCTACTGTTGACGCATGCGCCACTGTCCGTTGCTTGATTGGATCCTGCCGTGTGAACAAGGATGGCCAACCTGTTTGCGAGTCGAACATCCTTCGTGAAGGTGAAGTGTGCAAGAGCGGCGGAGTTGAGACCGGCGTTGCAGTCAACAGGGAGGCAGACTGCCCGAAGGGAACTGAGTGCCTGGCGAAGGATGGTATGATGGCCATTGGTGGGGAAGTAACGAAGTACTGCACTGCTGTGATGACCATCCAGACTGAACCCCCTGTTGATGCATGCGCTACTGTCCGTTGCTTGATCGGATCCTGCCGTGTGAACAAGGATGGTCAACCTGTTTGCGAGTCGAACATCCTTCGTGAAGGTGAAGTGTGCAAGAGCGGCGGAGTTGAGACCGGCGTTGCTGTCAACAGGGAGGCAGACTGCCCGAAGGGAACTGAGTGCCTGGCGAAGGATGGTATGATGGCCATTGGTGGGGAAGTGACGAAGTACTGCACTGCTGTGATGACCATCCAGACTGAACCGCCTGTTGATGCATGCGCCACTGTCCGTTGCTTGATCGGATCCTGCCGTGTGAACAAGGATGGCCAACCTGTTTGCGAGTCGAACATCCTTCGTGAAGGTGAAGTGTGCAAGAGCGGCGGAGTTGAGACCGGCGTTGCAGTCAACAGGGAGGGAGACTGCCCGAAGGGAACTGAGTGCCTGGCGAAGGATGGTATGATGGCCATTGGTGGGGAAGTAACGAAGTACTGCACTGCTGTGATGACCATCCAGACTGAAGAGACCACAGGGATGCTGAGAGGAGCGTCGGTCGGTGAACCTTCAGACAACCAGCAGGAGAAGGGTGGTGACTCGAGCTTCGACGTTACCCAGTTGGGGCTCTTTGCCGGCGTTTTTGCCGGGGTTGCGCTTGTTGTTGGCACTGGATTGTTCACATATTCGAAGTACTCCAAAGGGGCTCAGGCACCCAGGAATGTGCGAAGCGAGCCAGTGGGAAGCTACAGCAGTATGAAAGTGGAGTTGGTTTAAGAAAGTAGAGTTGCTTCGAGCCAGCCGCGACGCGTTCGTCTGATCTAACCTTCTGTTCGAAAAAAACTTGCAGCACACACGCATCCATCGTTCTGGGGTTCTCAGAAAATTATTAGACGCAGACAACTCGAAGTCGAATGTTTTTTGGCGTTGACTTCTTGGCCAATGTTAGTTCCTGACGCTGTTTTTCTTGTCCGAGAACGCAGAGCGCTCGTCCGTAAAGGGTTAAGCTTTATTATCACCAAGGAGACGTACGGACTGGTGCGTAAGAGTGTGTTTGAGTTTTTCGAACCAGTTTTCCAAGTCGGTGAACTGTCTCGTGCTTGTGCTGCTGACGGCGCATCCGTTTTATGATATATGGAAGCGCCTCAATACGCCAAGCGAGACACTCCTTTTATTTGACACGGAAGGTTCCTTACTCCCAATCAATGAATACTATTCAGATGCATCAACCTGGTTTACGCCGCGGCGCGCTGCGCCGACGAAATGACTCCCGCCTGTCGTAGAACGGGGGAGGAGTGATGACCGGAAACTCCTCGGGTGAGATTTCCTGCACTAGTACGTCGACTTCCTCTCTCTCTTTTCTTCTTTCACTTTATTTGCGGAGACGCCGTGTTCGGCGGGCAATGCTCGAGGAATCCGTCTCGTGTGGAGTGCGGAGGATGGACTGTCGCTACATCCTCTGGAGAAGACAGCGTACTCACTGGCATGCGTGAGTGACTTCGCTGCACAGTAGCCGGGTGCCTTCGAAGAAAGACTTTTTGCAAGCGATTCATTTCAGAGTACGCCCGCTACCCACGCGGTGAAAGAAGATGGCAGGAAGTCGTTCGTCCCTCATGGCTTTAAGATTTGCTTCCAATTTTTGCACTCTACCCTTGTTTTGCTGGTTTAGGAGGTACCCCCATCTTGCGATGTTCCGAAAGAGACACAAGTCTGCAAGAGTTCGAGTATCCGCTTCGCCGATGAGCTGCCTTGGAGGACACTCTGTCGTCCAAGCCAGTGGGTTACACCCTGGCCACCGTCTTTGACCGGACCGGATAGCCGCAAACTGTATCCTTTCGCAAGTTTATCTCGAGCGCTACCGAGTAGGAACGACTTCTGCACCCTGTTTTTTTTTTTTTTTTTCAAAGTGTCGCTGGAACCCTCTTCGTCTTTCAGTTTCACCAGTACCTCTCTCTCTCTCTCACCTCTCTCCCTCCTTTTTGATAGCAGACGCCAATCCTGCTGGGAGTAGTTGTTGGCTTATCAGTTAGTCTTTGATGACACCGTGTCGTCCCACCATTGGCTGGACTGCTCTTGCTGGACCGCACTGGCTTAGCGGGTGCGCCGGGATCATGAGCAGGAACGGCCGGAGACACTTTTGTTCCATGCTTTTCTTTTGTATGAGCACCTGCTTTGTACGAAATAATACTTGAGGAGACTGCCAATTGCGAAATAATGAGAGGTT
>JAPJBO010002226.1:0-19004 GCA_030068145.1 Diplonema papillatum | reverse complement strand
CACGTAGCGAAAAGCTGGCATAGTGTGGTACTCATTTGCTTGCAAATGACTCCCCACTAACGCAACAAGACGACGAAAAGTTGTGAAAAGTTGTGAGTTTCTGTACTTTATTGGTTTGACACATTGTTCTGCAGAGCTCTGCAAAGGTCTGCAAAGTTGTGAAAAGTAGGAACACATCACGGCGATGGCGGCGCTTTCGGCGGCGCCATCGTCGATGCTCGACCGCCTCGGAGAAGCAGCGGAGCGGGCCAGCCGGGCAGCAGCGGCGGCTCGAAGCCAGAAGGAGCGAGGGGTGGCGCTGACGCTCCTGGAGGCGGCTATCAGCCTCCTGGAGGCGGAGCAGCGGAACGAGACGAGCCAGGGGGAACCGGCGCTGTCGCAAGGACGGCCGAAGTACCAAGGCGAGGATCGTGAAGGGGCACCGCAACAGCAACAACAGCAACAGCAACAGCAACCGCAACAGCAACAACAGCAACAGCGACCGCACCAGCAACAACAGCAACAGCAGCAGCAACAGCAACCGCACCAGCAGCAACAGCAACAACAGCAACAGCAACCGCACCAGCAACAGCAGCGACAGCCACAACAACAACGGCAACCGCGGCAACAGGCACAACAGCAACCACAACAACAGCAGCGACAGCAACAGAGGCAACCGCAACAGCAACAACAGCAGCAGCAACAGCACCAGCAACCGCAACAGCAGCAACAACAGCCACAGCAGCAACAGCAACCGCAACAGCAACGGCGGAACCGACCGCAACAACAAGAGCAACCGCAGCAGCGGCAACATCAGCAGTGGGTAGACGTCGTCAGACGTAAGGCGACCGTGTGCGGCGTGCACAGTTTCGACTGGAACGTGCCGATCCTCGAGTCGTGCTCATTCGAGGCGAAGAAGGAGGGGCTCTGGGTCGCACCCAGCGTCGATGAGGCCGAGACGGCGATGGGCGTGGCGGTCGATGCTGCGGCGCTGGCGACAGAGGAGGTTCGGTACGCGGTGTTGTGCCGACAGCCGTTCGAGAAGAGCGAGGCGCGCCACGTCCTCATGGAAACAGGCGTGGTGCAGCGGATGCACCTGTGGACGCACGGGGACGTTCGGCAGGCCGGGAAGGTAGGGAAGGTCCGGCAGGCGGCGACGGACGGCGAACAGAAGCCCGGCGCGGCCACGGCGGTGCTCGTCCTCACCGTGGCACGCAAGCACGCGACGGCAGAGACGTGGGCATGCGTGGAGAAGGACCCGCACGCGGCGATGACGCGTCTCTGCCGCCGGGCGGTGAAGGCGACTTCGGCGCAGACGCGCCTCGAAGCGGCCTCCATGTGGGGCGTGACGTCGCAGCAGGGCCGCCGAGAGCTCCTGGTTCGCGTACCTGCGGGACACGTGGACGCCATCCTGCAGGGGTCGGGTAGGGATGGCTGCTTCTGGCGACCAGTCGGGAAGGAAGCGCGCGACGCCACGCCGGTCGTCGCATTAAATGCGGACGTGACGCGGGAGACCGCGTTGGCGTTGTTGAAGAAGTGCGGCGAGGCCGGGGGCGGTGTCGTTCTTGGTGGAAGACGTCTTCTGCTGCGGGCGCGCGGCTCCGGGATGCTGGCGCGCGTGCGGGCGGCTGCTGGTGAGCACGCGGCGCCCCCGCTCGAAACGAAACTGCGGTACCTCGTGTCCGGTGCCAGGGCGCGAGAACACGAGGCCGACGTCGAGATGCTGCTCAGGCTCGCTGGCTGGGCTGCGACGGTCACGACATCCTTCGTGAGAAGCGGCATGCGGACGTGCGTGGTGACGGGGGATGGCGGCCCGCCGTTTCGGGTGATCGAAAGGGAAGGGTCGCCCTTCATTGTCGTCAACGACTACGACAAGGGCGAGATGCCGCGGCCGCGTTCCAAGCGCCTCGCCTCCTCCCTCCCGACGACGCCCGGCCAGAGGCGGCGCATGAAGCTGCCCGCCGCCGAAGTGCACACGGATCCGGAGCCGGCTCCGACCAACAAGCGGAAGCACGAGGAGGTGGCGCAGCCGGCGGAAGCGGGACAGTCGCTAATCCGGCGAGCTGTGGCCGGTGTGGTCGAGATGCTGTCCCCGCCGCGCCAGCGTCTGAAGGAGCCGGTCGAGGGTGAGAAGGCCGATCACCGGCACGAGCTGACCGATGGAGTGCGGGCTCCAGTGGAGTTTGAATGCGGCGATTGTCAGAAGACAATCCAAAAGGGCCGCATGCAGAGGAGGTGCGAAGAGTGCGGCGCCAGCGTGTGTGTCACGTGCTCGCGCGCCTGACTGCCGTCAAGCCACGACGCCCGCGCGGACGGCGATGCTGCGGGAGCCCGCTTGATGCGATGTGGGGATGTGCATCCCAACCCTGGCCCCGGGCGCCGAACGCTCGCCTCGACCGCCGCGGCGGCTTTCCGCCGCGGACGTCGCCGACGGCCGGCCGGCACAGCCCGGTACGTTGCCGCGCACGTGCTGCATCGCGCGCGGGACGTGGGTTCCCGGGTTGCCTCGCGGCGTGAGCGTGTTGAATGTGCGTGGCTACCGTCGAAGCACGACGCCCTTGAGTATGCGTACGCCGCGGGGGAACGGCTCTTGAGGTGCGGGGACGTCCACCCGAACCCTGGTCCCCCGCGCGATCTCACTCTTGCTGCAGTTAATGTTGGCTCGCTGGCCCTGCACATTGACGAGGTGCGTGCGATGGCGCCCGCAGACGCGATTGCGGTGCTGGAGACGTCGATGAGCGAGTTGCAGCAGACGCAGGCGACGGATTATCTCGCGAGACCGTGCGCCGTCGACGGGTCGAGGTGGAAGACGCTGTGGGGGCCGCCGCAACCGCCGAAGCGCAGCAAGCACTGTCCGCACGGAAACCCGCATTCCGGGCAGAAGGGGGGCGGAGTCGTTGTGCTTGCCAGGCAGCCGGGGGTGGCCCACCTGCTGCCCAACGAATCGCTGCAGGAAGTGCGCAACCGGGTCATCCACACGATGATCGCGACGGGGGTCGGACGGATGTTCGTGCACTTTTTTGCCGTCTACGCCCCATCGGGGAACACGGCAGCAGCGTCCCGGGAGCGGCTCCTGCAGACGGTCCTCTTCGAGGCGCAGGCCATAGTGGGGCAGGCCCCGGCGGTCGTGATGGGCGACTTCAACACGGACGTTGAGCGATCGCCGGCGCTTCGGCATGCCCTCAGCAACGGGTGGACGGACGCAGCGCAGCTGCAGGCGGCGTGCGAGGGAGGACGACCGCCCAACACCTACACGGGCACGAACACGTCCGGCACGCGCATCGACTACGCCCTGATGAACCGCGCGGCCGCGTCCGCCTTTGTTGCATGCGAGACGATCGGGGTAGGGAGCGTGAGGGGCCACCGCTGCGTCCGGATTCGACTCGCGGTGCAGGCGTTCGAACAGCAGACATGGAGGTTCAACGTGCCGCGAGCGATACCCGTGAAGCCGGCAGGTAGGGTCGTCGAGGTCCCGAGGCTGGATGCCGTGTGCGCCGCCGCCCGCGAGGGGGACGTCGAAGGGGCGTGGATGGCGCTCTCCGCAATGTGCGAGCAGTACCTGCTAGACCGCAGCGGGATGCCTGCCTGTGAGAGACGTGCGCACACCGGCCGCGGTAACTCGGAGCTGAAGATGACTCGCGTTGCGGCGAGGAGTACGCCGGACCGGGGCGTGGCGTGCGAGACGGAGCTGAGGCACGGGAATGCGATCCGGCGTCTGGAGCACTACGTCTACCAGCGAGCTCGCCTAGAAGCGTCCGGACCATTCCAGGTGCCCCAAGAACTCCGCTTGTGCTGGCTGCGCTGTCTCGCCGTGATCCGTGGCGGCGGGGTCGGCGAGCCGCCCCCCTCCGACCCGCCGAGCGCAGAGGTCGCCCGCGTTTACTTGCACGACGTACGACTGCGCAGTGCGAGATACAACGCGGCTGCGGCGAGGGTACGGAAGAGGCAGCAACACGAGAGGCAGCTGACGATGTTTGGGACGGATCGCCGGGCTCTTGTGACGATGCTACGGGGGGGTCCGGGGCAGGCGGCCGATGCGGTGCGAACAGCGGACGGGCGGCTCACCGCCAACGTCGAGGAGATGGACGAGGTGCTGCAGGAGGCGTGGGACCCGATCCTGCGCATGTACGGGGAAGGACGCCCAGAGCCCGAGTACGAGGTGTTCCGCAGGGCCTTCGAGGGTTTTATTCCCCGCCGCCAGATGGACCTGCGGGATGTGACCGGGAGGGAGCTACGGGATGTGCTCAACAAGCGGAAGAAGAAGACTACGGCGTGTGGGGTGGACGGCTGGCGCTTGGACGAGCTGAAGGCCCTGCCCGACGAGCTGCTGGACGGGTTCGCGACGCTCTTCAATCTGGTAGAGGAGCGAGGGGAGTGGCCGAAGGGTATGCTGACGTCGTTGGTGTCGCTCATCCCAAAGACCGACGACACCTCGCCAACGAACTTGCGGCCAATCACCGTGACGAGCTGCGTCTATCGGTTGTGGGCCTGCAGGCGTTTGCAAGACGTCATGGAGTGGCAGGACGGCTGGATTCTTCCGTCGCAGCACGGCTTCCGCAGAGGGCATCGGACGGACGACGTCCTCATGGAGCTGACGACGCTGATCGAGGAGACGCTGCTCGACGAGTCGAAATCGCTGTACATGGTCGCACTCGATTTCGCGAAGTGCTTCGACCGGGTACCGCAGGGGATCGTTCTCCGGCTCGCCGAAGAGATGGGCCTCGACGCGCGCATCCTGCGCCCCCTGCGCGCCATGTACCGTGGGATGAAGCGCCGGTTTAAGCTGCCGCTGGGCGTAGGGTCCGAGTTTGAGGTCACCAACGGTATCTTGCAGGGGTGCCCACTTTCGGTGATCCTCATCAACGCCTTGCTGTCGATTGTGCTCCGAGCGGTGTCGGTGCGCGTACCGGAGGTTTCGTCGGAGTCGCTGGCGGATGATGCCACGCTCTTCGCGTCCGTGGAGTCCGAGCTGCAGCAGGCGGTCGACGTCATCGCACAGTTCTGCGCCCTGACAGGGATGCGGCTGAACATGACGAAGACACTGGCGATGGGGATCCCCGCGGGCACGGCGCGGCAGCGTCGGCGGCGGCCCTATACGAGCGTGCTGGCAGTCGGCGACGAGACGATACCGACAGCGACGACGGCGAAGATCCTCGGTGTGCGCACGTGTGTCGCGAGCGTTCAGGCGGAACGTACCAACGACGCGCGTCTGAGGGCCCAAAACGCATTGCTGGACAGGCTGAGCACCTCGCGCCTTCCATTCGAGGTCCGCTGCGAGGTGGCGAGCTCCAATGTCCTCGCAAGCGTGCTGGCGGGGTGCTCGTACGAGGGGTACACGCAGACGTGCCTGAGGGGGCTGCGGTCGCGGGTAGTGAAGGGTGCTTTCGGGACGAAGCATCCGTCGAGGAATGTGACGGCGGTGCTGACCATCCTGGCGAAAGCCCACCGTATGGACCCACTGATGGCACGGCCATACAAGATCCTGTGCTCGCTTTTCGACGCGTGCGAGAGGCTCCCCCGCGTGTACGCCCGCATGCTGAACATCGCCCGACTTTACAGCCGGCACGGTGTGTTGTTGCCGAAGGCGCGCCTAGGACCTGTCGGGATCGCCATCTCTGACGGTTTCACGGTCGCGGGCATCGATTTCGAAGGCCACGACTTTGCGACCGCGGCGCTCGAGGGCCGCCGGCTTCTCGACATGGAGAGGGGCGAGAGGCACCACGCCATCCGGGCGCGGCTACGGCAGACGACCTGGACGCAGCTTGCGAGGCAACGACCGTCTTACGACGGCGTGCAGGCAGGGGTGGACTGCAGGCGTACGAACGAGCTGCGCCTGGCGACGGCTGACGCTGGCGAGAAACGTGCACTGGCGGTGATCCTGTCCGGGGGTGTGTTTCTCGCAGCGCGGTGGGGACGGAATGCGCGTGCGAACGGAGGGGCGGCCGGGTCGGACGGGTCGCCGAGCTCCTCGGCGTCCGTGTCGTCGACCGCCTCTGATACGACAGGCAGCTTTGACGAGCACGCCTCCGAATCCTCCTCTTCGGAACCTCAGCGTCCGCCGCTGGACCGCGGCTGCAGGGACTGCGACCGAGGCGTCCAGGACACAGCGGATCACCTGTGGTGGGAGTGCCCCGCCTACGACGAGATCCGCGGCCGTCCTTGCTTCGCCGAACTCCTGCGGGCGGACCGGGCGAGGTGGCCGTCTTGCACGCGTGTGCATGGGGTTATTGTCGAAGGAATGCGGGTGGAGGTCGCGGCCCTTCACCGCCTCATGGCGGCGGTGTACACTGCACGCGTGGAGGCGGAGCGACGCCGCCTCTCCGCGGTGCAACCGATGCACCCCTGGCACGCAGCTGCGCCGCTGCCGGCGGTGCAACACCTGTTCAACTTCGACCGCCTTCCGGATGAGCCGCCGAGATGGCCGTACGGCGGCCGTGCGATGCGGGCGCTCAAGGGCTGGCTGTCGGCACTGAGGTGGACCGACGCGGGCGAGGTGTCGTGCGTCGAGCTGGCAGTGGACTTCGAGGTCCACACCGGGGTCGACGTCCCTGCCCCCCCGGGAATACGAAGGCTCGCCGCCAACCAGAGGGGGAAGACCCTCTGGACGATGCTGTCGACATTGTGCCGCCTGTGCCGAGACCTGCAGCTGCCGTCGCCGTTGCCTGCCGAGCGGAAGGTCCGGGTGGGCTCGATGAGGACCCTGGGGGCGCCGATGCTGTGGGGGGGATTGACACCTCGCCCACGCTTCGCCGGGGGCGAGGAGACGCACGGGGTGCTGGAGGCGAGCTTTCCGCGGGCAGCTGCCGGGGACGGGAAGAACTGGGGCGGGGACGTGTTCCCGCAGTACGACGCGGCGCGGCGGGCACAGCGTTCGCTGCGCTGGGACGTGCCCACCCCTCTGCCGCAACGCCCGCGCCTTCCCGTGCTTGTACCGGCTGCGCAGGCGGACCCTCTGCTCCGCACGCAGTCGGTCTGCGATGCCTGCGCAAAGCAGAAGTGCGCGGTGTGCACTGGCATGCGAAGAAACTACAGCCTTGTAGTAGACCAGTGCTGCCAGGTGCACCACCGCCCGGACGACGGCCTGCGCATTCAATGCTGCCGGGCGCATCGGCTGACGCGATGCGGGACCTGCCCGAACGCCGACGCGTGCTGCGGACGGGGGCATCACAGGGGTGGTGCTGGCCGCGACAGCAGCAGTGGCGACGGGGGTGGCGGTGGTCATGGCGGCCGCGGCCGTGGCCGCGGCCGCGGCGGCCGGGGCGGCGGAGACAACAGTGGCGGAGACGGTGGCGGCGGCCGCGGCACTGGTCGCGGCGGCGCACGCGGCGGCGCACGCGGTGGCGGTCGCGGCGGCGGCGGCGGTGGCGGTCGCGGCGAGAGCGACGGCCTCACAGGCCGGAAGCGGCGCGCGCCGTCCCCACCGGGGACACCTACCAGCCGTGGCCGGAGAAGGCGGACGACGAAATCGCCCCCGAAGCGCGCCCCCCCGCCAGCAGGCAGGAAGCGACCCGCGCCTTGCACCCCCACGACCTCTCCCGCAGCCGCGCTGCGCGCACGACGACGACGCGCCGATCTCGGCGACGACGGCACTGGCCTCGCCGGCCCGAACACACCGCGCCCACCCGGCCCCGCCCGGCCCTCTTCGATGGCAGGCCCTGACTCGGGCTCTTTTTCTGATTCTGGTTCCGACCCTCCACGGGTCACACAACGATCGCGCCCTCCCGCCGGCTCTTCCCGGCTACTCACGTCCTCCGCATCGCGGCGTGCCTATCGGCGCAAACGAGAAAGCGAAGACTCCGATTCCTTTTCGGATTATGAGATCGTGAGCAACTGCCAACGACAGTTGCAACCGACTAGAGTTGCGCCGCGCCGAAAGCGCGGAAAAAGTGACCCTTCTGGAGTCACGTAGCGAAAAGCTGGCATAGTGTGGTACTCATTTGCTTGCAAATGACTCCCCACTAACGCAACAAGACGACGAAAAGTTGTGAAAAGTTGTGAATTGATTTGGAATTCTGTGATTTTTTCTGCTAGAAATTAGGTGGATCGCCCCAACGGAAACGGAAACGTTTCCGTTTCTTTTAAAAGAAACACCGGAAGGCTCCTCATGCTGAGGGGTCCTATAGGATACCACTTCGCGGGTCCTTCTGTGTGTCCGTCGGGTGTCCGTTTCCAGCCAAATTTTGGCTTTCCTTTCAGAGGGCGGGATCACTTCTTCTTTTGATCTACCAGCGGGCACTTCTCTTCCTCCGTCTTCTGGCGGGCTCTCTGACTCTTCAGGGCCCTTCCTGGGCTGTTCTTCGACTTGGCTCGGCCCCTTCTTGTGTGTCGTCGCGGTCTCGTTTGTGCAGAGCAGTCGCTGATGCTCACCGCTTTCTTTCATCGGCGATCTGACACGAGCAAATAGGTAACCACAAGCTAATGATGCAGAATGTCGTCACATGCGGATGCTGAGGTTTTCTGACACCAGGTTCCACTCTTCTGTGCCTACCACTTCGTCCTCTGCTGCTTCCAACCCACGTTCTCATGTTTACTTGTATCGGCGGCCGTGCCGAGTGGGGCTTTTTGAATCTGCCGTCCTCTTCTGCATTGTCGGTGGGGTTCTTCCTGCCGTCGCTGTCTATGCTCCGACAACACCGCCCGATGGTGCCCCTTCCGGTGACGGTTGCCACCCGTCGTCGTATGCAAGGTGCACAGTGGCAAGCGATGTTTAACGCACACGTTACTGCGTGGCCATCGCTTTTCTGGCGGGTTCAACATTGCCCCGGCATACGTGTGCCCTTCTCACCTCCTGATGCTGATTGCACTCCCTCTTTGTCTTACGCCGCCGAAAAACCCCGGTCTTGTAGCCTGTGGCGCGGCGGTGCTCCCGCTGTCCTGAACGACCGTATCTGTATAGCCTATTATTGGAAGCGGATGTGCTTTCCCGATCGTCTTCAGCGCGTTGGCCAACGGCCTCGCATAACAGAGCATCGTCGCCACAACAGCCATTGGTATAAAGAGCTGCAGACCTCAAAGTCATCACAACCGGATGCGTGTGGTTGCGTTTGCTCCACGCGGTCGCAACTCTTATGCTTCTTTCCTCCCTCTTTTTCGGAGCCACCTTGTCCATGGTTTCCCACTGGATTGCGGGGTCCGCCGTTCGGAACACATTTCCGGTCGGACCTTCAGCCAGTATACTAGTGGCATACCAGCCGTTTCTTTTGAAAAGAAACGGCGTTTCCATCCGCCGCCAAAAAGAAGGAAACGGAAACGGAAACGGAAACGGAAACGGAAACGTTTCCAACGTTTCCATCCTACATAGCCCCAGGCCGGGCCCAGCTCCCCCACGGAGTCTGGTTACGCCTGTGGGCCTGATTCTGGCTCCTGGAAGCCGGTCCACAGTTCCAGACCTTTTTTGACGAGTTTTTGCTCGAGATCA
This sequence comes from Diplonema papillatum, assembly GCA_030068145.1. Lineage (NCBI taxonomy): Eukaryota > Euglenozoa > Diplonemea > Diplonemida > Diplonemidae > Diplonema > Diplonema papillatum. The sequence continues at coordinate 9,607 of JAPJBO010002226.1, read as the reverse complement.
GCTCCGATGAAAAGATCTGCGAGAAATGGACTCAAGGACGAAATAACTTGAACGTGGAAGTGTTCGGGATGTGGACACACGTGGAAATGGAAATCGTGGAAACGGAAATAAAATTCGAAATTTTCACCAGAGTCAATTCCCGCAGGTGGGGGTTTTCTCCGGTTTTTCTCCAGAGTCAATGCCCGCAGGACCTTTTTTTCGCCTTTTACATCCGACGAGGGAACATAATTGCGCCGGTAGGTTCGACCTTTTTGGCTTGGGTCTATGGTGCAGAGTTTTGGTTCGCTTTTCCTTGGGTTTGTGATCACGGATGGACTACAGATAGCCTGGTGCTCTGCATCTTGTTCAGGCCCACACTATTGGTCCCCGGGCCTATCTCTCACGGATCTCTTCATCGGAGCTGAAAGCGAGCAAAATTTCGTCGAAAACGTGCCGTGGACCAGCGAAGAAATTTCACCAACCAGGGAATCGATTCCCGCCGTTCCCAATGAAAACCTACCCCCAGGTTGTCCGCGCCCGGTGCTCTGCATCTCGCAAGGTACCACGAACCACGCGCTTACTCGCAGGCCCCCGAGCCTATTTTTCACGGATCTCTTCATCGGAGCTGAAAGCGAGCAAAAAATCGTCGAAAAAGGTCTGCTACGTGAAAATGTTACCAACCAGGGGATAGATTCCCGTTCTTCCCAACGGTAGCCTGGTGGTTTCCACGCCCGGTGCTCTGCACCTTGTAAGGAGAGATGTATACCGCATTGACCCATTGATTGGGTCCACAACGAACACCCACTAACCCAGTGACCCACCTGACGACAACCAGTGGCCAACCACTGCGTGACTCAGTCACGTGTCAGTGTCTGGGTGTCTAACGCCCGAAGGCTGTGGTGCGGCCTGGCTTATTCAACAACCGGGAAAGGCAAGCCTGCGGCTGCTCCGTCTACTTTGTTGAAAACTGGACGCTAAACGGTGGTCATGACCGACGGCCAGTGGGCATCATCCCCTCGCGTGCTGGCCCCTGGCAGCTGGATGCTGTCCTCTCTTGCGGTGGCCCGGGTGGGTGTCCACCGAGGGGTGGTTCCTTGCCCGTGGGAAGGCCGTGCTTCGCGCAGGAACCCCGGCTGAGGGGTTCGTCCCTCGCGCGGTCGGTGCTGGCGCGGTGAGAGTCGTCTCCTCGCCGCCGCCGCGGCAGGGGTGTTGCCCCCTCCGGCAGGGTTGTCATCCCTTCGAGTCCGACGACCGTTACCACACCAGGCACGTAAACACACGGAGCTTGCACATACCCAACTGTTCCCGCACTTCGAGTTGCCGTAGTTCGACCTCAAACTTGCACGTGGTTTCGGCCCCGCTGCAGCTGCACACATCGCAGAAGCAGCGTCAACGCCGACTGACAACGGTTGAGAAACGTCCCCAAGACTCAGAGTGTCGTCCCTGTTCCTCGAGTAAGTTGACTCCGCCAGGCTGGATGGCGTCCTGTACCTGCACTCGATGCATAATTTTCATCCCAACGACACAAGAACCTGGGTTTTCACCCGTTTTCTGTGCGAGTGAGTGAGTTGCTTCACGGCGACATTCACCAGATGTTAACAGAACTGGTTACTGCAGTACAGGGCCACAAAGCAGCTTGTACTGGGTACCTGTCGTAAAAATCCCAAAAAACTCCAAAAAAAACACAAAAAAAGGGGGATATGGTGGTTATACGGCAATTGCGGCCGGTTTTCAGGAGGGAAAAAAGCCGGAAAATTTCGCCACATCCGGGCCACGTCACCCGCAGCAGTGTGGGGGCTGGCACCACAGCACCGGTGCTGGCACCGGAGAGCACCAGCCGGTGCCCTCCGGTGCTGGGTCAGGTATTTGACTATGACCACCACGTAGCAGACCTTTTTCAACGAATTTTTGCTCGCGATCAGCTCCGATGAAGAGATTTGTGAGAAATGGATCCAGTGACCAAAAAGTATGTGCGTGGTTCGTGGGTTCGTACGAGGTTTAGGCCCATAGTAGGGCACCGGGCGTGGAAACCACCATAATTGCGATGAATCGATCCCCTGGTTAGTGACATTCTTCGCTGGTCCACGTAGCAGACCTTTTTTGTCGACTTTTTGCTCGCGATCAGCTCCGATGAAGAGATCCGTGCAAAATAGACCCGGGAATTACAAAGTATGTGATGGTTCGTGATTCGTGGTGTTTACAAGGTAAGGGCACCGGGCGTGGAAACCCCAGGTTTGCAATGGCCATTGAATGGCCCTCAATGGCATTCAATGGGGAAGGACGGGAATCGATCCCCAGGTTGGTGACATTTCTTCGCTGGTCAACGACGTAACAGACCCTTTTCGACAATTTATTTCTGCCCGCGATCAGCTCTTGCACTGTTACTCTTGCAAGTTGCAGGCTGGCACTCGGACTGGACCAGGGCCGCCTGCGCCGGGACTTCTTGAAGGCTACAATAAAGTTCTTCTCTTGATTGAGCTTTATTGCACTTTTGTCAAGGGTCATCGAAATGGAGAAGCAAGCGAGAGTTACTAAGGTTGCGAGTCGTCGGTTTGATGTAAAAGCGAACGGCGTTTAGCAACGCCCCTCTCGAGTCACTGAATTGAAACAAGAGGTTAAATTCAAAGAGGAAGCCGGGGGCCGTGATCACTGTTCCCACGGGCCCAAGAAGGAAGGTCTTGAAATATAACGCGACTCCGAGCATCCGGGTGCAACTGGAAAAATTTCTGCTCAACCCCGAGAACGAGGCCCAGACGATGGGTTCAACACTTTTTTTTAGGTTTTTGGGCTTTTTGAGGTGTGAAAACCGAAATTATTTTTCCAGCACCGGAGAGCACCGCCAGCACCGCGGTGCCCGGTGCTGGTGCTCAGCACCGGGCACCGGCCAGCACCGGTGCCAGCCCCCACACTGCCGCATGTGAGAGAAAATGTTGATAACGAAACGGTTTGCCAACACAGACAATGTTGGAATGGATTTCAAACGCAAAAAAAAGGAGAAAACGTGGAGACTTCAGATTCCTTGAAAGGCGAGGCCGACCCCGCCTACAGCAGTCTAGATTCTAGATTACTGAACAGAGTCTTTGTCCTCAAAATCCGCGAACTGGAGGGGGAGAGGCTGAAAACTCAAATTTCCTATCTCTGGTACTTGTGCTTGCGAGGCCTCAACATCCAGGCTTTCATGAGCTGCTTCCTCGCTGGGCTCTCGGGGGCTTTCTGGCTGGGGCACGGCAGCTTCCAGTGCCTGTGCAGCACGCTCCGCACGGCGTTCAGCCTTGGCTTTTTTCCCTGTGTCGCGATACAGGTCTTCATGCAGCAGCCTATGATTCAGGGCAACACTCATGGAAGCGTTTAAATTTTCAGTGGAGAGTGTGGATCTCTTTTTGTTTAAAAGGACCGACAACTTCTTGAAGTGTCGTTCTACAGAAGCTTCGCTAGCTGTCGCTTTGCCCAAAGTGCAAGCGAAGAGAGTTAGCAGTTCACTCTTCTGCTGTAGCAAGGACTCACTGTACACAAATTAAATCCTCGTCGAATGCATTTTACGTTCAAGTGACACACCTCAGGCCCCTATTATGTTCTTTTCCGTAGCTCATGATGACATTCGAGTGACACTACACTGTCAGAATTCGGTGGAAACCTGAATTTGAGGCTGAACTTCAGCCAAATGCAAATGAGTGACCGAACGGGAAAGAAGTTGTAAATGAGTGATGTATCGGGAAAGAAGTTGCAAATGAGTGATGTATCGGGAAAGAAGTTGCAAATGAGTGATGTATCGGGAAAGAAGTTGTAAATGAGTGATGTATCGGGAAAGAAGTTGCAAATGAGTGATGTATCGGGAAAGAAGTGTACATGAGTGATGTATCGGGAAAGAAGTGTAAATGAGTGATGTATTGGGAAAGAAGTTTGAACGAGTGATGTATCGGGAAAGAAGTGTGAATGAGTGATGTATTGGGAAAGAAGTGTAAATGAGTGATGTATCGGGAATCCACCCTAGTTTTTCGTCTCCGGGTCTATTTTTCACGGATCTCTTCATCGGAGCTGAAAACGAGCAAAAACTCGTCGAAAAAGGTTTGCTACATGGACCAGCGGGAAAATGTCACCAGCCAGGAAATCGATACCCTGCACACGCCGTGACACGGCCCAGAGAGGGCGGGGGGGGGTACCAGGGGGGGGTTGGGCGACTCTGAAAACGAGAACGAGGCAGAAACTCTGGTTTCGTCGCAATTTTTTTGCATTTTTGGGTACCTACCTGAGGTTTTCTGACGAAAAAGACGTGAACATATTTTCAGTCGTCTGGGCAGCTATTTTAGCTATTTTTAGCTATAAATAGCTAAAAATAGCTAGCTGGCCAAATAGCTAGCTAAGTCTCACACTACTCGACGACACTGAGCTCGTTCTTGTACTGTGCCTCACTCGTGCCACTGCAAGCCCGTCCGTGATGCTTTGGATTGTCGAATGCAGTTTCATCAAGCCCTCCGACTCTTTTTGCAGGTGATCAGTTGCCAGGGCAAATGGGGCAAGTATGCTCAGAAAAAAAGAAAGTTGCCGGCGGAACGCATCACTGACTCCAGGCAGGTATCGGATGCTTTTGTCGCGAAGCGTGGCGATGCTGAGCGCGGTGTCATACACGCTGCTCCATCGCACCGACGTCGGGTATCGCACCACGCGGGGATGGCTTTCCTCCGCATCCAACTGCATCTGTCGAATACAGGCTTTTTCTTCAGCTGTGTTGAACTTTTTTGCAAGATCAATCACTTCATCTTTCACTGATGACATGAAGGGGTGCTTCATAATGTCACCCATGCAAAGTTGCATGCTGTGACAGGCACATCGGAAAGCAAATATGCCGTGATTCTTTGCATATTTGAGTGTCTCGAACATCAGTTTCTCGACACTTTCCTCCCCTTCATCAGTGAAGTCAATTCCCAATCCGCGAATTTCAAACTCGAAGGAATCGGGTGACAGGGAAACCCCGAATGCTTCTGCATCACTGATGAGGTCCTTCATTGCTCTCAACATAGCAGATGCGTTGTCCGCCACAATAGCGAACACATTGAGACTTCCGCGATCGCGAAGCAGTGCGATCGTATGATCCAGCTCGGAACAAATAGTCTGAGCGTTCGCTGATGCTATTTCAACGTTCCTAAGAAAGAAAGTTGAGGCACCGTTGCTCACAGCAAATCCCAAGAAAGTTCTTCCACGAACAGTGGCACCATCGATGAGCAGGAAGACGTCTGCACCCCGATTCACCGCAAAGAACATTTCTTCTGTCTCAGCAGCAAAATCTCTGGTTTCCCGGACAAGCTCGTTTGTCCAGAAGCGCTGCTTGGCAAGGCCAGTCGGGTTCAGTATCGATCGGAACAGGGGGGTATCCATGATCGAGTTCGGCAGGCCATACTCAGAGACGAGAAGTGCAAGTCGACGAGTGAACGACATTTCGTTCCAAGGAGCCACAGCAGCGGAAGAGACTGCACCAGACGCACGCGCTCTTCGAGGAGACTTAGGGCCGTGTTGTCCCTCCCAATGCCGCTGAATGCTTGTCTTCCCGATTTCCTTCTGGCAGATATTGCATTTTACGACCTTGTTCCCGTTGGTCTTTGTGCAAACGGGCCCGCATAAATAGCCGCATCCCACTCGGCTGGCTATTTTGGAGGAGTACTCAGTCACATACTCTACAATCGCAGGGAGTGGCTTAGACACAACGGTGGCAACAGAGGCCGAACCCGCCGCGGCCGCAGTACTTTCTCGAGTGTTGTCATTACTCGCGGCGTTTTCGCTCAACTGTGCACCTTCAGCCAGTTCAGGTACTTCGGGACGATGCGAAGCTTGATCCGTTGACTGGGTCTGATCCTCACTCTTTCCGGCTGCTGCTTCAAGCTCTGTCAAGTGACGTTGCAGGTCCCTCATGCGAGCAACGAGGGCGCGTTTCTGATTGCGAACTTTTGCGAGCAGATTGGTACGGACTTCGTTAACGAACCCAGCGAAGCTGTTGTTTGTCTTGTGGCAGGTTTCACAGATGTCCATGCCGCAGTGACCCTTGATTTTCGGACACGAAAAACGAGCACCATCGACTCCGCCACATGCATCACACTCCCACAACCTCCAGCAGTGTGGCTCCTGCGCCAGCCGCGCCAGGCCGCGCCAGAAAACCCTGTTTTCTGGCGCGTTTGGCGCGATTGGCGCGCCCTTAGTGTTTTCACCAGGAATTGACAACTTTTTCATTTTGGGTTCATCATTCGTCCATTTTCTCGGCGATCCCGGCGTGCGTTCCGACAATTCTTTTGTTCGATGAGAAGATCGATGACGAAATCTTCCAGAGAACCTGTTCTCAGAGGGTGTCAACCTATTCTGGTGCCTTCCCACACCCCCTGTCCTTCCAGAGCCACTAAAAAACAAGCTTTTTGCAGGGGATCGATCCCTGCAAGCAGCCTTTTTGGACCGGTTTGGACGTGTTCGCCATGGTAATCCATGGTACCCTGCGGCAATGCAAGGCCGACGAACCACAGGGATCCACTTACGGTTCCGGGTCTATTTGGCACCGTTCTCTTCATCCGAGGAAAAATCGAGCAAAAAGTCGTCGGGAAAAAGTTGCTACGTGGACCAGCGGGAAATTGTCACCTACCTGGGGACGATTCCTGTCCTTCCCGTGGTAAACCTGCCGTCCGGTGCTCTGCATCTTATGAAGAGTCACGAACCACACACATACTTATGGGTCCCCGGAGTTTATTTTGAACCGTTCTCTTCATCGGAGCTGAGGGCGAGCAAAACGTCGTTGAAAAAGATCTGTTACGTGGACCAGCGGGAAAGTATCATCACAACTTTTGCAAAACCAGAATCCACTGTTTGTGCATTGAAAAATGGCCCGGGAAAATTATCAATTCCCCCGAGGCCTCTTTTTGCCCCGTGCATGTGACGAGGGAGGCGGGGGGACAATGCCCATTATAGTACACATCCTTATGTTTGTGCCCATTCTCGAACACTAATTAACTTTTTGCCCATTCTCGAACACTTTTTAACTTTTTGCCCATTCTCGGTAACTTTGTGCCCATTCTCGAACACTATTTAACTTTTTGCCCATTCTCGAACACTCGCTAACTTTTTGCCCATTCTCGAACACTTTTTAACTTTTTGCCCATTCTCGGTAACTTTGTGCCCATTCTCGAACACTATTTAACTTTTTGCCCATTCTCGAACATTCCAGTTTTTGTGATGAAAATGTCACTTCCCCGAGACATTTGCCTCAAGTTTTACCGCGAGAACAGCTGAGTTCACTGATTCGAAGACGGTACCCTTGCTAACTTCAGGCCGCAGCCTCTTCGGCATCTACACTCAGGTTCTTGGTTGCTTCAAGCTCTTCTACACGTGACGGTGGTGTGCGAGCTACCCCGTTTAAAACCCCGGCACAGACTTCACTGAGTTGTGCTCGTCTTGGCTTGAAAATTGTGCGGCGGCCATTGAGTGACCTTAGTTCACTGACCTAACACCAGGAGAAGCAGCTTGCAAACTTTGCAGCAAAGTGATTCAAAAAGTTGACCGAAATTTTTTGGGTCAAAAATTTCGGTCAATTTTTGGGTCAAAAATTTAGGACAAAATTTTGGGTCAAAATTTTTGGTCAAAAATTCGGGGTCCAATTTTTTTGGTCAATTTTTTTTCAGAGTTGAAGTGGCAGCGGTTACACTTGGCACATGGCTGCATGATGGCAGGAGAAATGGCTCCTGCCATGCGCCCTGGCGGCTCGCCGCAATTCCAGTCTCTCTCTCAGCCTGCCAGCCTGCGGCAGGGAGGACAAGATCCAGTCACCAGCCGCCAGCTCCTGATTATTTTCAGACGACTGGCACTTTTTCTTTGCAGCTTCTACTGTAAGAGTAGCATCACTCAAATCTTGATTGGCCCGCTCCTCCTCTGGAGTCATCTCGTGACGTCGCGCCCGTCGCTGGTTACTACTCGTGGTAAAACAGTGGCTCTGATTCTGAAGAGGTTTCGGCACAGAATTTGGAAGCGCTACAAGTAGAACGGGCTGGTCACTCGCGCATACCTGAATTATGCACGAATCTGTGTGCACAATACCTTTAGAAAACCGTTTACCGTAGTCTGCGGTGTCAGTGACCCAGTGCGCAACCAGGATACCGAGCCGGGACGCAGCAGCCAACCACAATGCTGGCACCTTGTTCGAGGAACGGATCCGACGGAAATCGGAATCGGAAATGGCGAACCCAAAAATGGCTGGGAATTTTTGGATGTATGGGTGGTGAGTTCGAATCCCACCCTGGGCAATTTTCAATGTTCGAGAATGGGCAAAAAGTTAAATAGTGTTCGAGAATGGGCACAAAGTTACGAGAATGGGCAAAAAGTTAAAAAGTGTTCGAGAATGGGCAAAAAGTTAGCGAGTGTTCGAGAATGGGCAAAAAGTTAAATAGTGTTCGAGAATGGGCACAAACATAAGGAAGTGTACTATAATGGGAATTGTCCCCAAAAAGTTAGGCGACTGTTCGAGAATGGGCAAAAAGTTAAAAAGTGTTCGAGAATGGGCAAAAAGTTAGCGAGTGTTCGAGAATGGGCAAAAAGTTAAATTGTGTTCAGAATGGGAATTAGCCCGGAGCGGGTAAACACCATTCTCACACTTTTTCAACAATTCTTACCATTCTCACACGGTTGCAACAAATGCTACCATTCTCAAACACAGTCGCAACAAATGCTACCATTCTCACACAGTCGCCACAACAATTTCTTACCATTCTCACACAGTCGCAACAAATGCTACCATTCTCACACAGTCGCGTGTACACACAAAATGATTAGAAAGCTACAGGGCAGTGTGAGGTTTAGCTACAAAAAGCTACAGCTAGCTACAGCGTAGCTTTTTGTAGCCTTTTGTAGCTCTTTTTTTTGGGGGGGGGTTCCCAGCCCATTCAGGATACTTTTCGCCCCAATTTCTTCAGTTTCGAAGTTTTCTGGGCATATTTTGGGTTTTCCTGGCACCTGCTTTGCCCTGTGCACTGGGGCCTCACTGCGGTCCTGCTGCAGCCTCACCGGGCCTCAGTGAGGGTCGGTGAGGCTGCAACCACGCAGGCGGCGAGGGTGATGCAGCAGGGAAGCCTGGGGCGCCAGAGTCACGACGGTTCCATGAAGCGAAGCCAATCAGGACCCCAACAGCAGAGCGAAGAGCACTCGAGACGGAGCCCCGGGCTGGAGCTCTCATTGCACTCCAGAGCCCCGGCTGAGTCAGGTATTTGGCCGGTACCACCACTTACCAACACTTGGGCAGATGCTGCAGTGTGGACTGCCGAAGCCACCGTTTAGACCAGTCACTCCCCATCCCCAAAAGCCCCTCGGGGCCTCCTGGGGATTCGCCACAAGAAGAACGCACTCACCTGCCCTTGGAAGATAGTGGAGACCATTATCAAAGACCGCCCCACGTTCCTCCATCGATGGACTCTCAGTCCGGAGGCTTCCGGTAGGGAGAGGCACAGAGAAGCAGCTCTACACCGCAATCAAACCGGAAAAAAGGCCGATTCACATGCTGCTCGTCTTCGACCTGGCGCGCGCTTTCGACGGGCAGCACGCTCCCGGCAGGCGGGACTCCCGGGAAGAGCACGCCGCTCAGCACGAATCAACCCCGACTACTTTACGC